>VZTV01099067.1:49523-61418 GCA_013400875.1 Anhinga rufa
CCCAACACGGCACCCAGCGCTCGAGGCGAGGCCGCCCCAGCGCGGAGCAGAGCGGGACCATCCCCTCCCTCGCCCGGCTGCGATGCAGCGCTTGGTGCACCCCAGGGCACGGCTGGCCCTCTGGGCTGCCAGGGCACGCTGTGGGCTCGTGGTCAGCTTGCCATTGACCAGCACCCCCAGGCCCCTCTCTGCACGGCTGCTCTCCAGCCCCTCGTTCCCCAGTCTGGTTGTATATCCATGACTGATTCAGTATATTAAGATTCACTACGTAACAAGTCCCGAGTTAAGTAGGTAGAAGCTGGGACTGTACTGGGGGAATTATAAATGCGTGCCATAGCCTTATCTTAAGTATTCGCTTTGGACACTGTTGGAGATGGTGCTGACTAGACACTTGGACTGACACAATACTGCACATTTTGTGATCTTACTTCACATTTCCAAAACCACAAGGACACCTTATGACTGATCCAGAGGCAGAAAGCAAACAGCCCAGGCTTTGGCGGTGCTGGAGCGAGCTCTGCACCCCGCTGCGCCGAATGAGCGGTGGTCTCACAACCTGCGAGCAGGTGCTGCCACTGCTCTCGCCGCCCTGTTACACAGGATAGCGTGTGGACGTTTCCTCGTTAGCAGTATGTTAAAAGGGTAGGGAATGTCAGTTCATCCAGCATTAAAGGCGGTCTCATACCACTAAGCAGCACCGGTTGTACGGATCCGTCCATGGAGCCCAGCTAGAGAGCCTGGGAGAGCAGCGCTCGCGTGGCCGTTGGGCTCCCCTTCGTTTTGCCTAGACAAGTCTCGTGTCTTCTCTGCCATGAGAGGGTGACGTTCATGGGCTAAGATAACACGAAGGCTGTGTGTGAGTTGATTTAATTGCAATGTGGCATATCTCTTAGAGGAGAGGTTTATGAATAATAAATGCACCTCCATTAAAAGCAAGATCAGGTTTTCCTCTGCAGCTATTTCACCTACAATCAGTTCTCCATTATTTTTTCCAGTCGCTTTTATTTTTAAAACGTGGGGATTTATTTTCCATTTATGAAATCATCATACACAGGAATGCAAGCCAGGAGTCAGGTGGTAAGCCATATTTTGATATATGCTATAACCACCTCAAGTGGTATTCAGCGGGTATATTAGGGAAGGGCTTAGGGAAAGAGTTTCAGTATTCAAAGTGTGTTCTGTCCCCTCCTGTAGAAGATGGAGGGCAACATCTTAGTGTCGTTACTGGCAAGAAGTTCATGTGTAGGAAAGTTTTGCAGCAGGTATAGAAAACAAACTGGGTCATTGTAGTCAGTAGCAGCTGGGATTAAAATTTTATACAACAATTTAACAGAGCATTCTTCCACTGTATGGACTTCAGAAACAGTTGCAAAAAGACCCCACTTGTTTTTTAATTTTTTATTAAAAATGCTGAGACATTTCGATCATTCTTCAGCTGATTCCATAGCCCTATACCTTTTTGGTAACATACCCAAATCCACCAATCCCTTGTCAGTACAAGGCATGAAATAAAAAAAAAAAAATAGCAACTTTATTTATGGAGTTAATCCTGCACTCGTTGCATACCAAAAGCTCCAGAAATGTCTAGGTGCATCTTTCTGAGGTACCGTTCATTACTATGGGCTTCCAGTGCGGCTGAAGTTGGTTTTTTTTTCCTTTTGATTTAAGCAAGCTTTTTTTAAAGCCCCAATTTATCAAAATAAGATGTATATCGGATTTTTTTGCATCTTTTGCATCATGTATGTGATTTACCATGTCACATTGATGGTTTGTTAGATTTTTGCAAGGCTTTGAAAGAGACATCCATTTTTCAAAGTCATCTCGCTGTAGGAAATTAAAAATGGAGACAATTATAGGAAATTCCAGTCGAAAGAGAAAATGCATTATGGAAAAAGCAATAAAAGCGTAAAAATATTAAAGTAAAAATCACTTCACAGTAGCCTGTATGATTCAATTGTAGATCAATATTGTGTAGTTAATGCATTAGCAGTAGAGCATTAATTTGCAATTACCACAGGTGATCTGATCCTCTGTGTTCTGTCCATTGACATAAATGACCTTTTGTTGAAAGAGATTCTGTAGTCATCATTTCTAGCAGATGTAACAAAAAAAAAGGTAGAACAAAGGAGTACTTTCTGAAGTATACTTGTTTCATGGTAGAGTCTCTTGTCATTGTATTCTGGTATGGAATACTTTCGTTAATCTTGAATATTGGTCATTAACGTGTAAAGAATATGGGTTCCTTTTCAGACAAATTTCTTTTCTTACAAAGTATGGAGGTCACACGTGTCCCCTGGTGCTCCAGCACGGATGTCTGTAAGGCTCTCTGTATAGCAACGATTTAAAATCCACCCATGCGATGCTGCTTCCCAGCGGGGCAGCCTGTAGCTTTGCCCCAAGCCCAGTTTCAGACCCACCTCCACCCATCGCCGTCTCCCACTTGCCCTGGACGGGACGTCGTACCTTGCAGTCCTGTTCCTATGGGCACTGCGCTCTTGTCTTCACCGTCTCGTATTCAGCCCGTGCACACCAGCCGCCTCTGGACCTTGCCCCATGACCCTCCCCATCTCTCAGGCAAGGGAGTAAGGGGGGAATATACCCCACCTCAGAGGCAGAGTCGCCATGATGCTGGATCTGCCCCGTGCCCTTCTCTCCTGCCCCACACCAGTTGTGTATGAGACATCAGGGATCCGAGGAAAGCAAAACCGTTCTGGAAGTGTGGTGTGACAGCCCGTGATAGGAAAGCAATAGCGATGGTTTTTGCCTCTGCAGGATAAAAATCTCCTTCCAACACAGAACGCAGTTGTTTTTATGCAACTACTTGTGGTTTTTTTAATGTTTTCAAGGAGCATTCTTGTTGGTACCTCTTTGGAGCCAGAATCTCAAGGGATTCAGGACAGTTTGATTATTATTTTTTCTTCAGCAGGCTTTTTACTGAAGCATTTAGCTGAGGGATTTTTATAACAGCAGGATGGCCCTTTGTGTGTGAATAAACAAGCTTTTCCATCTCAAAATAGTGGGACTTGAACTATGAGAGAGCATTGTTATTGTATTTGTGCAAATGTGAAACCCTGTGAGGAACCCTTCTATATGGTATAAAATGCCCTGGCTATCAGAAAATAAAAGCGAGGCTCTGAAAATATAATCACTGAAACGACAGGGAAAAAAAAATACCATTTCATAAACACTATGTCACATCTTAATGTTTAGATGCTACCATTTTCTCCACCCCAGTCTCAAAAAAAAACAAACACAAAAACCCATGAAGTAAGCGTGTGCTGTAATCATTTATCATACTTCCCCCCCTCTCCCCCTTTTTTTCTTTTAATTTTCATTAAGGTCCCTGATGCAATTTCCCTTATGGTTTTTTATGGCTACAGAGCTGCAAAGTACAGAACTGGTTCTCCATGCGCTTAATTAGTGTTCTTTTAAGTCCGTCTCAGTGTCTGTTCAAGTCAGTGAAGACACAGATAGTTGAGTTAAGTGAGGACTAGATGCGGCCAAAAAATTCTCATCCAGGAGTTATTGTTTATGCCATTTAATGGTATAGAGAGTCAAAAACTAAGAGATTGAAATCATGGGAGTGACAGAGCAGGGCAGTGATGGAGCAGGCCCTGTGTTTCACAATTCCAGGTTAAGTTTATACTGATGACACTTAGTTTTGTCTTGCAGCGAATAGCAGTGATTTTGAATGCAGAGGAAGGGCTCCATCTTTCCTCATGGCTAGTCTCAGCTCTGTGCGAGGAGAATGAAGCCGGGTGGGTGGCTGCAAGTCTTCAACAACCACGGGGTGCCATCGGTGTGGCAGAGCAAGGCTGGGCTTCTCCTGCCTGGACTCACCAAGAGCCCATCCTTCCTCTGCCCCGAGCCCGTCCTTACACCAGCGCATGGGGGGAACAGAGGCTGAAGGCTTTGTTTTGTGCCCGTCGGAGGGTGCTCCATGGGCGGAGAAGCCCAAGAACGGGCACACTTTGGCACCAGCTGGACACCATGAAGTTTCTGATGCAGGCTGTGGCTTGGGGTAGAAGAACAAAACCTTTCTGTACAAAGCTGTCCATGATACAAAGAAGTTAAGATCAATTAAATTAATCACCAGTTAAATTGATAAGGGAAGAATAGATTGCTGGATGCAGTGGCAGGCCACTAAAATGATACGAGATGAGATTCAAGGGATGGCTCTTTGCATCCACCAACAATTTTAATGAAAAACAAAATACCACTTAAGGCAAAACCACTTTTCAGATGTAAGTCCTTCGATTGAGAGAAATGTAGTGTCATGTAGAAAGAGCAGTCTTCAGCCTGTATTCCCAAAGACACTCGGCGAGTGTTTGTATGTCCTTTTGAGTATCCTCAGTCACAGTTGAGCTTTGTGGGCATTTCACTGACATTTGCCTGAAGATAGAAAGTATTTTGCTGTAACAAGTTTTGAGAAAACAAAAAAGTCGGGCAGAGGAGAGAGCATACCTGCATTCCTTCACTGCAAGCGCAAGCGCCCTGTGAGCTCACCTTTATTAGACCTCTGAGAATCCACATGGGACAACGCCGTTAGGACTGTGTCAGCCACAGGAAAGGCTTTAATTGGCAGTCACACCTTATTAGACGTCAGAGAACCCAACCAGGAGACACAGAGCTGCTGGAAGCCAGGTATCATTAGCTCCGCCGCTCACAGAGCCACGCATCTTCAATGGACGCGGCGCTGAACGGAGCGGCCCTTCGCTGCAGAGCTAAAATTTACAGTACGTGCAGAAACAAAAGAGGGAACAAAGTGCCGTTTGAACATGTCGACATAAAATCAAAAGAAAAACGAATGTGAAAGAGAGAGCAGAGTTGGGACAGACGTAGTCAAGCGATCACTTCTGATAAACATTTCATTATTTTCTGCTTTTTTTCTTAGCTCGGTGCTAATTACGGAAACTCGGCCTGTTCTCAGCTGTCTGTCTGTCTTTGCTAATAAAAAAAAAAGTCATTAGAGGACTGCCGCGCTTGCTCCATTACAGATGCTTGGGATGGAAATTGCTAATTGATAGTGAGAATTTTCCGTGAGAATCCTTTTAATGGAGATCAGAATTTGTCAAACAAAAACAATCTAGAAAGTTTTTTGGTTACGGTTGGAAAAAAATATCAAATTCGAACACGTTTTCATGATTGATTTTTACTTTTCTTATCTTGCCACTTTTAATGAAAAGTTGCAATATTCAAATCAGCACATTGTAAAGTTACGGACTAAAATCTAAGTTAATAATGTCTTTTATTTTGTGCAGTTTTGCAGTAGTTTTACATTTTATTTGGAGCTGCTTAGGGGATTTATCTATTAGCTTTCCTTTATTTCTGCTCATTTCACCAGCTAGTAAATGAGGTCTGCATAGATAGGATTGTTATTTCATAAATTTGTAAGAATGAATTCAAGCTCATTCCATAACAACCGGGTTTTGTCATTCTTATAATGGCTTCTCATGCAAAGTAGGTTTAACTATCACTGAATGATAATAATTATTTAATAACAATTAGGTCTCAATTGAGCATCAGCTCAAACGCTGTCCTGTACCAGTCACTCCCAGCCTCCGCAGAGGATTTGTTGTCTGCTTTCGTCCCTGGGGACACTGAGCCTGCTTCTCTTCCCTCTTCTGCCCAGGTGTCTACCCTGCTTCCCTGGGTCTGGTGACACGGGGACTTTAAGGGTTGAGGATACGTGAAGAATAATTGTTCTGGCAGCATCGCTCCATCTCTCCCAAGGATCCACAATATTGCTTGTCTTTCCAAAATCCGCTACCGCTGCACCTGTTTTTAACATGGACTCACACTACTGGGGTGGATTTGTGCTGCCGCTGTCCTACGTGAACAAGCACAGAGCTCTCCTCCCTGTAGATAAAACCGCACGGTGTGAGCTGACATCCCGTGAGCTTGGGTTAAAAGTTTGCAAAGTAAAGCCAACATGGAGATGACTCTTCGAAAGAGGCCCAGTTAAGTGTTGGAGAAATTGTGGGCAAGTTGTTTTCCTCAGCTCGGGTTGCTTTCAGACACGAAGCTAGCTCTGTTGTAGGCAGAGATCCCCTTGTGTACCAGCGTGGAGGTGACTGGAAATCGAATCTGAAAATGTACCCAGCTCCTTGTTGGGTATGGAAAATGTAAATAGAAGGAAAGATAAGCACAGCGGAAAATGCTGAGTTTCTTTTCTTGTTACTGCCATCACCAATAATCACTTAGGGAATTTCCTGTGTTTTGTTTTAAATTATACATATTGTGACTGCAGGGGACTTGTTTTCCAAAAACGGGAAGACGTAAAACATTCAGGATTGCAAAGCTCCACCGTCAGAGAAGTTTTTCTCGGAAACATTATCGGTCGTACAAAGAAAAGACGCATGTAAGAAATTTTCCTCTTTGTATCGTAGCAGCTCTGTTCAACTTCCAGTCCGAGGCTGTAGCTGGCAGTGAGGGGACGACAGGGAGAGCAAGCAGTGGAGGAGGCTGTGCTCGGGGACGGTCCCGGAGCCCACACCGGCACAGGCGCGATGCCGTGCAGCTCGCCTCGGGGTCAGCGCGGGGCTAGCTGCAGTTCGGTGACCGATCTGCCAGTTTTCCCAGGGGTAGAAAACCCCTTTTTTCTGCCCAGGAAGGAGGGAGCAATCTGGGAATATGAGCCCCGATGCCTTTTTGAAGTTTTTTTCCTGCAAGCCCCCTGACACAGCTTGATGTGGCTGGCGAGGGGTCCTTTTACCCGGGCAGTTTGAATTAAAACAAACAGAGAAACTATTTTTCTGAAGCTAGCAGTACATTTAAGAAAGAGTTTAACTTCCTTCAATATCTGAGTTATGTCACCGCTTTTCTTGCTAATATTTATTATTTGGACAGAGATAGGTAAAACAATCCCTAAGGAAATGTGGAAGTGGGTTTTTATCTCAGACACGAAGGACTCGGAGGGTCAGAACTATTTTATTCACGTGAATCTCGCTCTTCAATGGGCACAGCAGCTGCTGCACAAATTCATACAGGCAAGCTGATAAAGGATGAAAGTAATTTTAGCTGAAATAAAATGTGAGAGTACTAGAGGGAAAGACTCGCAAGGATGAGGGGTTAATCATTGCAGGACTGAACTGAGGTTCCAAAATGGAAAAATTGCTTTTCTGTTTGATTTTGAGAGGTCTGCAGCTTTCAAAATTCTGGTCACAGGAGGATGTCCCTCAGTAGACGGTTCTCATTAGAGGTTGTTGAAAACGTCTTTGAGGAAACTGGTTTTCATTGACAAATTTCCTTTAATCAAACTAGATCTGGGTTCAGTTCCCTGCTGTGTCTGATTCAGAGTGTCCTGGGATGAAGAACGCTGAAGCTTTACCCTGGATCCGTTGTGCATTAATGAACCTGAGTATTACCGATGATCAGGAAACAGTTACTCTGTCACAGGGAAGTTTAAGGATGGAAAAGTTTTCCACTTTAAACTGATAATCGAAATTCTAAAAATGCGTAGAATTAACACATTTAAAGAAAAAAAAAAATTTGGGTGAATCAAATCTTTGTTTCAATCATTTTGCAACGTATTTTAGTTTTGACCTTTTCATTCCAATTAACTCGGATTGCGAAACAGACATTTTTCAAGTTAAATGGAGCCATTGCGTTCCATGTTGTCAAACAGCATATTGGTTAATTCTGAAACTCTTTTCCACACGTTTTTCAGAAAACAGTTCTTTTCTGAAAAGCGTGCTCACGTCTAACAAATAATGCCTTTCCAAAAATGGAATAACGCACCAACTCCAGTCCGGAGAGGATGGCATTCCTGTCGGTTGGCTCTCAGAAGACAAAATCCTAAAAACACTGCTAACTTCTGACTACGCGTGTTATGTTACATGATGACTTTTAACATCAAACGACCAGATCTGAGCGACTTAACCAATATCTGCTTTAGCAATATCTTTGGAGGAGCTGGAGGGTGCAGCCCATGGAAATGGGTCAAGTAAATCTACAGCTACCTGGCAGAGCTGCTGATGCTGTACCAGCAGCCGCAGAACCGCTGGGAGAACTGAAGGATTTCATTTTCCACGAATAGTATTTATAAGAGAGAGGCGAGACCTTTGGGTGTTAATAAATGAAATATGAAGTGATATTCAACGTATATTTAAGGGTAGTTGTAGAGCCTCTATATGTGATCGGACTGCTTATACAGGGAAGTTAGCTCATCTCCTTTCAAAGATATCTTTTATTTTGTAGATGTACGGTACAATGATACAATTTGCTATAGATGGCTGATTATGAGGCTGTTTCCCACACTCCTCAATGCCTAAGACATGTGGAATCATATTTGTTTTCTTAGGAAAGATGATCATGATCAGCACTTTTATCAGTGTGTGTGCCCACCTAGTGCATAAAGGTCCACTTTGTAGTTCCAAGAACTGACAGAATGCTTTAGTGAGATAAGGAAATATAACCATTCCTCTAGGGGTGGTTGACAGGGGAGAAAAAAACCAATTACCTCAGGGAGCCTTCTGAAAATTCTTGATTTCTTCCGCATTTCCCCTCTCAAAGACACGGGATACAAAATTGCATCGTTCAGAGTCCCTTGATAAAGACCAGTTTCCCACTCCCAAACACCCAGTTTAGCTGTTTAGATCAAAGATACGTTAATTGGCAGAGAAGAACTTAAGGGGAGGAAAAATACATTTGAGTAGGCTAGGAATTAATGCGTCAGATAACATTCCTAAAGGATCCCTTACAGTGCTCTTATTGCCTGCCGTGCCCTCATCAGATAAGTGGCTAATGGATTCTAGACTTTTTTCTCCTCCTTCATTGTTGGCCACTCGCAGTTGCCCAAGGTTGCTGGAGTGCAATGCATGAAAGTCTGTCTTTCACCCCAAAAATCAGGTACTTTGGGGTCTCTGTGCCAGCAGGAGTAACCATCACCTTGCTGCTGGGGAAGCTTTATATTACAGCCTGTCTCAGGAGGTTGCTGTGGCTTCAACACGAGCTGTGTGGCTCTTCTTCCTGCCCAGCTACTGCATCCTTATTTCCTCACCTGTGGTCCCTGCCTCGATGCTCCCGAAATATCAGCTCAGCTCAGCACAGAATCACAGAACATAATCATAGAATGGCGGGGGCTGGCAGGGCCCTCCGGAGCTGCCCCCGTCCAGCCCCTGCGTGAGCAGCACCCCCAGAGCAGGGGCACAGGACCGCGTCCAGGCGGGGTGGGAATGGCTCCAGGGAAGGAGACTCCACAGCCTCTCTGGGCAGCCTGGGCCGCTGCTCTGGCACCCGCACAGCAAAGGGGTTTTGCCTCAGATTTCAGTGGAACTTCCCGTGTCCCAGCTTGTGCCCGGTGCCCCTTGTCCTGTCGTCGGGCACCGCTGAGAAGAGCCCAGTCCCACCCTCCTGACACCCGCCCTTCAGATCCTGATAAGCCCTGAGGAGATCCCCCTCAGCCTTCTCTTCTCCAGGCTGAACAAGCCCAGGTCTCTCAGCCTTTCCTCCCCAGGGAGATGCTCCATCCCCTGAGCATCCTTGTGGCTCTGCGCTGGCCTTGCTCCAGCAGCTCCCTGTCCTTCTGGCACTGGGGGCCCAGCACTGGACACAGCACCCCAGCTGCGGCCTCCCCAGGGCAGAGCCGAGGGGCAGGATGGCCTCCCTCGCCCTGCTGCCCACACTCCTGTCCATGCAGCCCAGGACACCGCTGCCCTTCTTGGCCCCGAGGGCCCAGCGCTGGCTCAGGGGCACTGGCTGCCCACCAGCACTGCCAGGGCCTTCCCAGCAGAGCACCACGTCAGCGTTATGTTTTCCTGCTGTAGAGAGGATCCAAGCTGTACAGGAGATAGAGCTCTTATTCCGCAAGCTTGTCTTGCATGGGCTGGGGACCTTCTTCTCCTTCTAACTCATTTTGAGCTCCTGTACTTAGTGACATGTAATGGCCTACACTTCTGATTAGAATGACACTTTACCTCAAGCTTGTCTGATGAACTCGCTTGAGGTATCACAAAATAACTGAAATACTTCGTTGCTGACACCCACATGACATCAGACCATCCAGTCATTTTTTTTTAATCTAGATTTCTTAAGCCCTATGGGAATGGTTGCCCACTCTGCAGAGCCTGGAGTTGTTAGCATCTTTGAATCTTCTGTGTGTTGCCCCTCAAGTGTCACTAGTAAGCCCTCAGCTCATTAGGACTTCAAGTCTAGGACTCAGTAAAAAAGATTATGTCATTTTTTCCCCACAATTCAGCCAATTCATAGATGTAATAGTTGAGTCTTTCAAACTGCTTTCTAAAAGCCGTACTAGACTTTGGAACAAACAGGAGTCCATTAGTTCGTGTATATTAGCTCAATTGTAATGTTTTAAAAAAGCTACCAGCTATCATCCAAATCACTTTTGCATCTTGATCCAGTATCTGAAGCCTTGTTAAGAAGCATCCCATCTGCTAACCTATATCTCTAGAGTCATTTAAGCAGCTAATGTGAATGAATCAAATCATTCCATCTGTACTGTATCAATATTTGGGAAGCTTTTTCTTACTTACAAATTTGTTCTTTAAAACAAAGACTCGCATTTTTTTCCAGAGAGTGCACCGCATTGTCTGATAATCCACTTCCCCTAATGTTCTCAATCCTACAGCCCTTTAGGAAAAGTAATAACTGCTGAGAGAAAGGATAATTTAGGCTACACATTTAATGTACTGGTAAGTCAGTGTTCAACGAGACACGAGGAGGAGGAACCATCGCTATACAGGCAGCCTTTCCATAGACGTTGGTGTCCTGAAGACTGCAAGTACAGAAAACCCCTCTCAGAGGAGATTTTATTTGCCTGTTGCTCTCACATCGCAGCTCTTGCCACGTTATTATGAGTACCGTGTCAGACAACCAGTGCTGCGTGTACTGCTTTTTACTTTGTAGATCTGGGCACATCTATGCCATTGTACAGGGGCTAGAAAACATGCATTTTCGTTTCCATGAGGACGAGCGATGCAGCGTATAGGCTGCATGGCCCAGAAAGATCTCCCTTTAATTGAGTCAATTTTTGCTAGTTGCTTTTGAGAATAAATTTTAAATTGTATGCATGCCTTATCCAGATTATAATTATGCTCTTGCCCACTACAATACA
Organism: Anhinga rufa; assembly: GCA_013400875.1. Taxonomy (NCBI): domain Eukaryota; kingdom Metazoa; phylum Chordata; class Aves; order Suliformes; family Anhingidae; genus Anhinga; species Anhinga rufa. Next base: position 60,598 of record VZTV01099067.1, read on the forward strand.
ATTAATTTTCTTAAGGGTGTCAATTCGTATGGATACCCAAATGGGCACAAATAGAATCCTTCCTGAAGCACCTTGCATTCATTTACAACTGCGGTCTTTTTCCACCAGAATCGTAATCAATAGACACTAATCAAAAAAGCAGTAGCCTCAACTATACATTGAAAAACAGCTTAGAGTCATTCATAAATGTTTCTCTAACAGGAAGGTGGATTTATGTCTTCAATACTTATCAGGAAGAATTTTTAATAGAAAGAGAAAGCTTCTTTAAAAAGATGATAAGTAATGCTAAAATTGAAAATATATTATAATATAAAATCAAACCCGTAAATCTTTTGCTAACCATTTGGCCATTATCAGGAAAAATATTTCCAAGGAAGTCAAGCAAATTAATGGAAAAGCAAAACTGTTAATCCATTGTAAAACCTCTCACAGGTACCTCAGAGGAATAATAGTTGTTTATCCCCTCGCTATGGTAAGAATATTAGAAACTGTGAAGTCAAAGGCCAGTTTCCTAATCAGATGGCATTTTGAGAGCTATTTTATTTAGAGATCCTATGCAGTTCAGAACCAAAGCTGAAATAAGTCTCCGTCTTCTGGGGAAGCAAGATGGCATTCTGCTAAATGCTAGAATTTTATCATTTGAAGGGGGGAAAAAAAAAAGGCAAAAAGAAAGCAGCCAGCGAGACCTAAGAATATAAAAGCATTTGAGATCTCAGAAGGAGTTTAAATCAATGCACTGCCACAGTTACAGCACAGATGAAAGAGCCTGCTGTCTCAATTGCCAGGAAACTACTTAGAAACTCTCACTTTGATTTTTTTTT
>VZTV01099068.1:0-18060 GCA_013400875.1 Anhinga rufa
TAATCTGATGCCAACAAATAGGGTAGCTTTCTATTCTTCACATATGTCTCTTCCTTGTCTTTCGCTGGATCTCACGAGTGTGCAGTTGTGGCACACAACAGGTCATCTTTAGTGGTCCCATTTGCTCCCCAGTTTGCACACTGTAGACATGCAGTGTCAAAGTTGGCACAAGGATGGTGGGAAGGTGAAGGTGGTGTGAAGTGGGAGGAAGGGCACTCAGTGTCAGCAGCTAAATCTGATTAAGGATACAATGAAAATGCACCCAAAGGCCACAGAGGCAACAGAAGAGTGTCTTACTCAAAAGCTCTTTTCTCTCACTTACTCATGCTGATCCAACAAGCTTTGAGGGAAGATTTTGTCACAAGAACACTGGCTATCAGAGTTTGGGACTCCTATCGAGCCCAGCTTCTCTATCACAGAATCACAGAATGGTAGGCGTTGGAAGGGGCCTTGAGAGATCATCTTGTCCAACCCCCTGCGTGAGCAGGAAACAGAACCACTGAGCTCCGGTCATAGTCAGCAGGATCCGAACCTGCACGGGGAGACCCCAGTGGATTTCCAATGAAATGTAAGGTTCACTTCTATGAAAGGTTCACTTCTGGTTAAATCATTGAAAGACAAAATCACAGTTATAATTTGGTTTGATTTGTTTTGTTTTCTGGAGTATAACTGGCAGAGAAAGCATGTACACAACTATTCATCTTACCAACTGAACTTAAAAACCCACCCTTTCATTGACTTAATTTCCCCAAAATGTAGACAGGAACCACGAAGCTTCCCTAAAATGTTATCTTTACTTCTGGGAGCATGTATCTGATTGTGCAAAGCCTTGGGGTCCTCACCCTGTGACATGTATTGCTTGTCTGGGCAAACTTAAAAATATGGTGTGTCTCCTCTTCCAAAGGGGAAGAAAGAGGCACCCACCTACCTAGTGGTAATGTATTGCATTCTGTTCCCTATCTATTCATTCCTTGGTAAATGAGATCTATACACAAGTGACGGAGATCTACCTTTTTCTCCTCTTGGCCCTATGATTCCTCAGCCATGCCTTCATGAGAAAATGGATGGATTAGGGCACATATGCTGGATCCAAAATGCTGTAGACTCATAAGAGAAAATAGTTCAGCTAGTACAAACTCACTCTGTGGATCCAAATTTGTTAGAAAAAAAATTATTTAAAGGGTAACTTTGTCCTGGCAGATTTTCTGCTATATAACTTATTACCTCTCCTCCTGCAGTGAGCATGAACCCAGAATAAATACTGTACCATGTGTTCTAGCTAATTTGACAGATATGTGGTCATACATTCAGTCCTGATTCAGCCCAAATCTGTAGTAAGAGGTGATCTGGTGGTGTACAGCTCTGGTATTCCTGAACACAGAGCCATAGACCCAGCACAATAAAACTAAATCCTCTTTTAATCCTCCACCTAAAGTTGCAGGGGATTTCTAGCAGCATGAATCATGCAACATGGGTTGTTTTCTCTTTTCTCAGTTCTGAGTATGGTGTTCTGTAAGAGATCCTCAACTCCTTCCTCACTTGTTCTGTGGTCTTGAATCTACTGATGAGCTCCAGGGCTCAGCGCAGAGTACTGCAGCAAATTCCTGCCTATCCAAACATTTTATTCTCCTGTGCCTGCAGTGAGGAGAAGCTTAGCAGTGGGAACCTACAGTTTAATTGTTTACTTCCAGAGGTACTGGCTTTCCTTCAGTGTAAACAGAACTCCTTTTTGTTTAATTTGTTGCCAGGAGCAATGTCCAAAGTAATTTAAAAGATGCTCTAATTGCTTTCAAATTAATAGTCCAATCATTTCCCACATTGCTCAACACTCCTGGAGAAAATCCTGTGAATTAATGCTGTTATTCTCGGTGTCTGTGGTGTGCTCCATATGCATACACTGCAGCACTAATTCAAATGCTTGCCGAGTCACAGCTCATACAGCCCCACACTGATCCACTGGACTCTAAATCTGCAGTACATGAGGTCCTCTGTGTTTCTTTAAATGTTTTTTTTGTGTAATAATTTTTATGTTCTCCACTTTACTGGAGTATTGACTACCTTCCATAAATTTTTGTCAGGATATGGGTACATCTCTTCTTTTACAAATTCCAGGTATCTTCCTAAAGTCTTCCCAACAGTCTGGAGTGTTTGAAAGCCTTCTCAGGGGACTCAGAACCAAAATTTCAGAATCAATTATTTCTGAGTCTGCCTTATGAGGAGAAATTGTGAACTTTCCTGTTATTTTATGTCCTGGCTGATGCTCTTGTTTAAAATCATGCCATTCATATATTTTTTTCAGCTTCCCATGGAGTGTATCATTCTTCAGATAGAACGAAGTTTTCTTGATATTCTATTCTGCCTGAAGAAATTATTAAATTCAGAATTATTACATCCATCCATTGCCAGAGGTAACGGGAACTTTTATCTTCTTCTTCTTTGCTGTTTCCTTTAATTGCAATGTAATAAAAATTAAATAAAGTACAGCTTAAATCTTCTTTGGTTATCCCCTTTACTCACAGAGAATTTAAGGTGTGAGGGGCTTCTAAAGTTCCTTCCTTCCACTCAACCCTTCTCCCAGATTTGTTTTCTTTGTGATACATTCAGGTTTCAGTTTTCCCTAGAGGCAGCAGTTTTTGCAGAACATCTGTTTTATTTGGTGCCTGAATTCAACTTAAAGTGCCAAATGAAGATGGAGGAACTTTAGCAGGGGCCAGACAGAAGCAGCCACATCCAGCAAAAGAGAAGGATGTCAAATGTCATCACCCCACCTAGAAGGTGGGATAGGATTGAGCTTTATCCTGCCTTATCCTCTAAAGGCTACAGTTTATGGAGCTTCTGTATGGAGGCTGCAAGTGCATGAAACAGCTGCAACCTTATTCTTGAAGCTGGTCTCTCTACCTGTCTTCCACAGCTGTTCATTTATTCTAGAGAACTGAGGAAAGATCCCATACATAAGGAGAGGGTGGCCAACACCAATAGAAAGCTCTCAGCCTCACAGGTCAGACTGCCATTAGGGCACTGGTTAGTACCAACAGTGGGAAATGAAGGCTAATACATATCTCACAGTATAAAATATTAACAGAGGGAAACAATACCTAATAATAGCCAGCCTGTTCCACATTTGGTCTTACAGTAACATGACTCTGTATCAGTATCCACTATCAAAAGCCATCCTGCTCAATAATTCTGAGCACCCATGCTCCCCTGATCATGAAAAAAAAGAGAAGATATCCTTTCCAAAGAATACTGTTTCTGCAGGAAGGTACTACACAGGCACCAAGATGAACCCTATAGACAGACAGGGAGAAGGAGGTAAAGGATGTGAAAAGGGATGTGATGACAGGCATAGAACAAGGCAAAATCCGTTGACATTTTGAATGTGATTGCATTCTAATATAGTCAGCAAAACTGGACAGGAAATGTCATGAGTACAGGCTTTCTTATGCCATTTACAGTACTTCCTGCTTCCAGAGAGGCCAGATATTTCACCAGAACAGGCTCTTTAGCTTTCTACTGTGGAAAGAACAAGGAAGTACAAAAATGCACAAAAATAAAGAGATTAAAAATAATTAGCAGAGTGTTTTCAACCTTTTAAAAAGGGCTCCTCCCACTGCATCTTGAGTATGACTTTGAGTTTATTTAATCTTGTTTTCCTTTACTTTACCCATCTTCACTACAAAAGATGGTCCCAAGGCACAAAGCTTACATGCAAATCTTAACTTCCCTAACTTTGTCTGAATCTAAGGATTTGGTTCAGACTGAGTAGAAGTAACCTCTGGTCTTAATCTTACTTGTATTTCAACATCTGAGGTGCCTGGAACTAGGCTTAGAGGCATCTCAGTCCAATGTACACAGATAAAATGAGAAGAAGACTCTAGAATTTTAGAATGAGCCCAAATCCGAAGAGAAAAACACTTAGATGATACAAGTGTACTGGGTCTGGCTAGGATGGAGTTAAATTTCTTCACTGCAGCCTGTATGTTGCTGTGCTTTGAATTTGTGACCTAAACACTGCTGACAACTCACCCATGTTTTAGGTACTGCTGAGCACTGCCTGCACAGCGTCAAGACCCCCTACGAGAGAGGAGGCCAGGGATGGGCAAGAGGCTGCGACGGGGCACAGCTGGGACAGCTGACCCCAACTGACCAAAGGGATGTCCCATGCCATATAACATCATGCTCAACAATAAAGACTTGGAGGGGAGTCTTTCCAAAATAGCCATTGCTCAGAGACTGGCTGAGCATCAGCCTGCTTGTGGGAGGTGGTGAGTGATTCCCTTTGCATCACTTGTTTGTTTTTTTTTTTCTTTTTTTTCTTCTTTTTTTCCCCCTTCATTTATTAAACTGTCTTTATCTCAACGCATGAGGTTTTTCTCACATTTGCTCTTCCAGTCCTCTCCCCCATCCCAGTAAGGGGGCAGTGAATGAGCAGCTGGTGGGTGCTTAATTGCTGCCCAGGGTCAACCCACCACAAAGAGGAAAAAAAGAAAGGCAAATAAAATTATTTCTGTGCTAATTCTATTGAACTGAAGTAGAAATGAAATAGGAAAAACACTCTTCATTTTTCAAGCCAGGGTATGTTAAGGGGCCATGCTCCATGGCCGCACTTAAGCACGTAACAAACATTTGTCTCAGGTGCCACTATTTTATCACTAGGCACTAGATTTGGATAGCCTGATTAGGTTTCCACTCTGTAAAACTGGGCTTCCTAAATATGAACAGAAGTTTTATCACTGCTCACATCTCAAGAACAAATTTTAAGAGGCCTATAAATCTTTTGCTCCTCTATAGCAAATGCACTATCCAGACACTAACTAAGTTTCACAACACAAGAATGAGACAGGTAAGTATGTTTTATTATCCCATTTTAAAGATAAGGAAATCAAAAAAGAGACATGGAGCTATCTGCACAAGGCTACAGAGAGTTAGTGTCAGAGCCAGGGCTGGCTTGCTTTCTTTTCTCTAAACCCTGCCTTCAGGTCTGTGAATGACATTCTGCTTCTGCCAAGAGTCCATGTAGTTTTACTTCTTTGTTTCTTTGGGAATCCTGAGATAGCAGAACATTTAGAGTAGGCTATGTTTGATACAACTTTTGGTACAATTATGTTAAAAATCACCGATGATGATGAACCACTACCTCTATCATGCATGAATGATATATGGGTTTGTACAACTCAAAATGGCCAGAGAGGTGCATAGTTTAATTTTGTTTATTTATGCTTGCCAATTTAATCCTTTCTTTAATAATTCAACAATGGCACTATTGCTCCTGCCCCTTGATTAGTCACTGGCTCTTTAAACTGAATGGCAATGATCGTAAGAGTTTCTTCATATCTTTCATGTTATAGTAAAGGACTCTCAGATATTTTTTTCCCCTAAGACGTTGTTGAATTTAACAGCAGGACTATTCATTGCAGAACTAGCTGCAATTAGAGCAATTATGCAGATCACATGTCTTTCCAGTTTAATAGCTTTTGTTTTGTTTTGTTTTTTCTTTTTTCTTTTTTTCTTTCTCTTACTGAAGCTTCTCTAAGCCAAAGATGAGGATGAGGAAAGACAGACAGACAGACAAGTGGACCACCTACTGACTAGGTCCCACCATGGAACTGGAGAATTTGTTAAATACCTTTGTGCCGGAGGAAATTCCTGCAGGGTGCTTTGCATCTCAGCTTGCCAAAGGTCATCATCACAACAGCACCCCATGCTCTGTTCCTGCTTCCCAGGCAGGAAGGGGATGGCACACTTTGCAAACACTGATATACCCCTGTTTTCTCCAAAGTGTTTAGAGTGGATAACTGAACCAAACTATGAATCAGAAGGGAACCAACAAAAAGAATAGAAAATACAGAGTAGCCTGAGTTGTAAAAGTTACAGAAGGACAAAGATCTTACTCTCAGGCACCTGTTTATCTAGACCCTGCCTCACAAAGAAAAAACAGGTCACTAATTAAGACATACAGCACAATATGATCTGTTTTCCTTACTGAAAGAGCATACTGACTTAAGTAAGCGCTGTGGGCTTACAGAGCATGTTTCAAAAATCTATCCTCAGTCACACTAGATACCTCTATGCATGAGACATCCTGACCTTATCAGAGAACAGTGAGAACAAAGTAAGAAACTGCTGTCCCACAAGGCATAGTTATAAGCATAGTTCTGGTCCTCCAGACCCAGTAACACTTAAAAGCCTAAAAATCTGAGTATTGCCCTTAAATACTTAACTGAAAGGAAAATTAGAGAGACTGACAGTCATCTGTAACATGATTTATTGCCTTGTCAACAATGCCTTCTAGTCCTGCTTTTTTCAAACTTGCTATCAAGAAAATATCTCAAATTGCCTGTGAAGCAAACAGAAGTATCGTGTCCAGGCTTCAAAATTATAACGAAATATTTACAAACAAATGAGTTACTGTGTGACAGCTTCTAAACACACAAACATAATGGAGTCAGACAATTGACCACCCCTGAAAAAGATGATGCAGTAACATGACAAAGAACTGTTGGCATATCAATGCATTTTTTAATTCCAGCCGAACTTTCAAAACAAACCAAACATATCCTTAAAGCAAACCTGATGGCACAGATATTTTTTATTCCATGTGGACCACTTGGCTTCATGTGAGAGCAAAATTAGCAGCAAACATTACACATAAGTTTGCAAAACATTTTAGACAACAATTCAATATAAGAGCAAAACTTGGAAAAAAATTGCCTTTTGGATATGTGGATTTTTGCCTGTAGTCATCAGGAGAGGCGAAGATATTTATGAGGTTAAACAGAATTGGTTTTATTATTTGTTAGTTCTAGAAGTGCAAAAATATATTTCTTACATGTGTGTGCATGTTATTCAGCTTTTATCCCCCTCATCCCACTCCCTGCATAGCTCACAGATGGGGGATACATCCACGTCCAAATGTGAAAAGAATATTCTAATTATGAAGGTCTGACAATGAGCTGCTGCACTCACATTGTCAAAACCTCCAGCACAGTACAGCCCTTTTGTGTTGTCTTGCTGGAAGAAACAGATCCAAGAAGGTTCAAATTTCACTGCTCATTCTTCTTGTGAGACTGTAGTAAGAAATCTGTAATATAGACAGTTTTACATCTTAACATCTTTGGGGCCTGCATCTGCCTTTTGACAGAACTTGCAACAAGTATAAGATAAAGCAGGGAAAAAGTTTAAGGAGGTTTGCAGTAAAATCATTGGGGTTTAAAGGTGAGCTGTAAGCCATCTGTCTCCCTATCCTCCTATTCTGTGAGCTATGCAGACCAACTGCATGAATAGGACTCAATTCATAGAAAAATACATTGCACACACATATATGGACTTTCTTAACTTGGTCTGCATCTGTATATGGGACTGATTTTAAAAGCCTTTAATAAAATTACTCTCATTATTGACAAATGGCTTTTTGTCAGGTCCCTAATAAGCAGTTTGACACTAATGAGACTCATTTTATTAAGGACTTCCTAAAAGTTTGAGTTCAAATCTTGATTTGACTTGATGTATAGCAAAAGTCCATGTGAAATGCATAGAACAATGACTTTAACTTCAATTAGGCTTTATTAAGGGCTTCAAATGATTTAAACATTTATGCTACTTCAACAGCCAATTAAGGACACCAGTTTACTGTAAATGTTTGAAGAGGGTAGTGTAAGCTTTTAACTTGTCACGTCTAAAGTACAAGAAGCTCTTCAACTACTTGTAGCTTCTACCTATTCAGATAAACAAAATGAATGATGTTACCTGGAGCTTCTAATGCATTATAACAACTAAAGGGTCTGTAGCAGCAGGAAACTCTTAGTTATGTTTGCAATATACAGTTTCACACAGGCAAGCATGACAGGTATGAGAGGTTGCTCCTCTAATAAATACAGGGTTATGAGATGACCTCAAGTTGCCCCTTGTCATTTCCATGGTCTCCTCCTAATGCACACAGGAGGAAAGGGACAAGGAGCAATGTCATAGCACACATCAAATATGTCTTGCATTTAGCTGTTCTGTTGCATTGAGGTACTATACGCTGCACTTGGTATAAACCCAAGATAGTAACTTCTTTCTGCAAGTCACCATTTCCTCAAATTAGCTTCCCTGGCTGCTGCAGGGGTAGCATAGCAGCCTGGCTTTCCTAATAATGTGTTCATGGTAAAGCCAGAATTCTGCTCAGATAATTTTAGCAGTTTTTCATAGAATGTTCAACTGTATTTCTGAATGTAACTGGTTTTCTGATTTTGTCTTAGTTTGCTTTACATACACTTACAGGTTATTTTGCAACATATTATGCAACATGCTATCTTTAAAAAATCTTCTCTGAACAGCTGGAGATAAAATTTTTGAATTAACAGTCATATTTTCATAATTTTTAGAGTCTGTCAGGCTTTGAGCTTCACTTTCTTGCCTTTCCAAGAATAAATCTGGTAATCTCTTTGAGTTTTATCAGGTCACTCCAACTTTCTGTGATACTCCTTGTGAATGGATTTCATTATCTAAGAACAAGTTTCCTTGAGACATTTAGTTGCTACAGCTGGCTTCCATGTGTTAGCTTCTCATCCTGACAGTGTCTCCCTGTGACACTAGAGATTAAAAGCTTGCCAGTTGTGTTATATTGTTTTCTCTGTTTATGTTGAAAAGTTTTCCGTTTGGTCCTCACCTGTGGTATTACTGGTGCTGAACAAAGCATGTTCTGTTGGAGGAGGAATTCTTGTTCTCCTAATGCATGTAGTTGCATTCAAGCATCTGAATCAACACTAACAATATTATTCAGAAATGGTTGCATCATCTTTGTCATCTTGAGACGATCTCACAGCCAAGTTAACAAAATTTGTCTGTGCATCTAGAGAATCTGATTCAGGAATAAATACACATTTGGACCCACTCCAGAGGTAGTCAGCTGGCATTGTACAGTTACATGACCTGAATCAGTGCCCCCCCCTAATACATTGGACACTCATCATCCTGATTCAGTGAGCCAGATCCTGTTCACTGTTACATTAATATAAAGCTGGAGTATTTCTTCCGATGACAACAGAGAGTGATATACAGCTGTGGAGTTGATCAGAAAACTGGCCAGAACTAGAGCTGACCAAGCAACTCAGAACACAATTGACTAAGTGAGCACACCACATTGTCCTTGGGAGTCTGTTGCATGTTGCTGGATTCTGCTGCCACACTGGAAGTAACAAGTCTGAGTATTCAGCTCCTTTTACTTTTTATTGAATGGCTACCAAAAATTATTGTTTCTTATTCATTATTTTAGTGCTGGGAGTGATTATATTTTCTCTGGCTTTGTTTACTTCATGGATGGATAGATGAAGTAAAGTGAACTAAGTGACACAGGATATACCAAAATCCATCTGTGTTGGCAAGTTCTAACTGATCATATAAATCAGAGTGTATTGCTTCTCTCTCTGATGGTACAAGTGTGATTCTTCTGGTCAGAAGGAGGTCTTCAGAAAGCTCAGTCTTTTTTACTTCTCAGGAAGAGCTAGCATGGATTGAACATTTTAAGCTGCTGTCCCTCAGGGTCACACAGGTCTTGCCCAAGGTACCCTTTCCAGAAAAAAAAAATTGATGATTATAAGATTTATTTGCTGGGTAGAGCTTCAAAATGTAACTTTTAAATGTCAGATTCACATCGTGTGTGTATCTGTGAGCATGATTTTGTTGCATTCATGAGACTCTCGGGAAAGGTTCAGGGAACTTAATGAGCTGGTGTATCAGTGGTGGTGATAATCTGTATACCATAGATATACTTACACTGTGTATATTCAAGTTTAGGGCTATGACCCGCGGAACTGACAAACACAAATCCTTTCTTGCATTTCAGCAAATAGTTACATGGTAATGTACATACCTCTCACTGACGAAACTATTCTTCAGAATACAAGAAAGTTAAAGCTTTCTAACGTGCAAACAACATTGCTTTCAGGGTAGCTCTCCACAGATGCTCTTTTCTTTTTAATGATGATTTTGGCAGCATTTTTTTGGAACTGCTATTACAAATATGCATTCTGTACATTAAACAGGTCCCTGCATCATATTTATTTCATGGAATAATCTGCATTTTATAGCATGAAGAAAACCAGTGTAAATGCAAAGGGCCACAGAGAAGTGTCAGACTTTTAACAGGTGTCTTGGCAAATGCTCTCACTTGTTTTGTTTGCTCCGTAATTGCTCAGTTGCTGAATAAAAAATTTTAAAATACAAATATTTGGCTCTGAATTATCCACGTGAAGAATCAACACAGAAGAGACAAAGGGGAGGTAAGGCTGACACAGAAGGGAAGTAAGAGTGGAGTGCTATTGGGTGCAGAAGAACTTGATGTAATTTAGAACCAGTGTTCTGTATTTCTTCCAGAATGAGTGAAACTTTCCGGGAGCAATCTAATTTCCTCATGAACTGTGGGAGTTTAATTTCCTAACAGCACAGAAAGGTGGCAAAAACTGTCTTTTGCATCACTCACAATATAAATCCAAAGCAAAATCACTTTCATTTTAAAAAACAGTTAAGCCCCCTAGAAAATGTACTTTATTGTCAGTATCACATGATTTACAAAGCTGGAGCATTTAACAGCAAGGAAATTAATATTTAAAGAGATCGTAAATAATATATTACCCACATAGTAAAGTCACACAGTATTCTTATCAGTTATAAAAAAAATGTCTGTTTCAGCCTTAACTCTGACCAGGGGCTTAACTTTTCTAGCCTTATTTTGGAATTTAATTATTTTCTTTTATTTATTCCTTCTTTCATTCCTTCCTTACCTTTTCTCTCTCTTGTGCCCTTCTCTCTTACTCTTGTTATATAACACAATATTACAGAATCAAAAGTCCACCTAAAAAATGATCTGTAGATAAAGAACTAAGAACTTAGCTAAATTTAAGACTCAGATGATGCTTTGTGGCTGTAGATGTATTAATTTCACTTGTTAGTTATCATCATTCTCCAGACACTACATTTCAGACAATAAATGTGCAGGTGAGCACAACTGGTTACATAGGAGGCTTATGTAAAATACAACATTCCCAGAACTTTCTGGGAGAAATTAGTTGTCTGAATTAGTAAGCAGCTAAGTACATGCAGGTCCCTCTTCTTCCCTCACAGGTTACTTCCTCCAGTGTTGCTTTACACATCACTGTCCTTAAGACTCACCATTGCTATACGTTCTGATCCAGAGTTACCATTAATCACCACTGCAGGACTCTGCACTCTGAACATGGACTACCTGTTACCGATCACTAGGATATTATCTATCATGAAGATATAATACCTTAGCAAGGATCTCTCAGCAATGCTGTGCTAGATACACATCATCATGGTCATTATCATTCATGAAAACATTCAGCTATGATGTCCCTTGTTTTTCATGTTAAACAGAGGTGAGCACAGAGAATAACATCCCATGAGTAGGACATAGAGAATAGATGTCTTGGTGAGAATGAAGGGGAGAAATGATGGGATGGACAAAGCGGGAAGAGAAAAATATTTCCAGCAGCAGAAAGATGAGCAGAGAAGGAAAGGCAGATAGACTGCAGAAAGAAAAAAAAATATTTGAAGAAAAGGATACGAAGGAGAAAATTTGGGAAAGGAAAGAGCTCTCATCAGTGTACTACTTTGTCCTTTGTGCCAAATCAAAGAACATCAAAGAGGCTATGACAGAAACTGTCAGTGCACCTCTGCTCTTCAGCAGGCAGAGAGCAGAGGCATCTGCAGAGATGTGCATTTCCTCTATCCATTGTAACAGAAATGCCAGAATTGTCTCCTTAATGAATCAACACAGCAAAATGAGTTTCTGAGGTAAGATATCAGTGTCATCCCCTTGGAAAAAAACACTTTGCACTCACAGTATCATTCTTTGTAGCTGAGCCATTCTAACTGGGTGTCTGTGTTTCAGCCCTCCATCTCCTTTCAGACTTAAAATCTGCCAGAATGTGTCAGTAACAGCTGAATCTTTTTCCATTTTTTATTTAAAATGAAAAACAATTAATGGGAACTTCAATTTTTTGCACTCTTGGCATTGATTTAATTGCTACTACAACAGGGAAGAGAGTATACAGTTCCAACAGTGGCCACACTACCCTTCCTTTTGGTAAACCCTTTGACTTCTTCACTATTCAGGAGCAAGAAAGTTTGTGAATGGTATCTTAGGAAAAAAGGATGTTCCACAGCTGTGACCTTCAACTTCCTGAAGAGAGAATTATTACAGAATTATAACAGAATTATTTCTTATTCAACCACAAATAAATAGAGGTTATATGTCCTAAAATACCCCTTCCCAAACTCTTCCTTGTCCAGAACACAGTGTTCAAAAACTTGCCATATTTCCTAAATGATAGGTTGTTGTGCTTTCAGCCTCCTTCCCCATTAATAAACTTCCAGGTCATATCTTTTGTTTGACACAGGCTATAGTACAGAAGCTCTTTTTCATTTGAAGGCCCAACAAATTGCACTGAACAAGTTCCATGCAAAGAAATGGCAGGCATATAATTCACAGTAGTTGTACTGGGAGAGGTGGAGAGCCCCAAGTTAAAAGGGATGCTCTAAAACTATTATTTCTACATATTATTCAGTGGAAAAGGTGCTCAGGTTCTTTCACCGATTAAAGACATGACTTCTGTTTCCTCACACAAGAAGAGGGCAAAGAAGATTAAGGAAAATCACCCTATCATCATGAAGTTAGTTTCTTAGGCATGTACATGAATATTGTAAGTCTCATGGAAGCACCTGAACAAAGAAAAGAGAACGAGACTGACAAGAAATTCCCACATCTAAAGAAGGTTGCGTACATGGCTGTGAAGCAGCTGAATACCAGCTCTCCTAGTGAACAGTCTGCAAAAGTCTCTGAGAGGGGTTTGGGCACAAATGGAACTACTGCAACTATTGCTCATGAAATGAGGGTGGGCCATGATGGAAGATGCGGGATTACATTTTCTGTCTTCAGGTAAGGACATTTAGCTACTATTTTTAATTATGTTTACAGTTTCAAAATTTGGTTGGATTCCCACTTGCCACTGGACCACTCTTTTTAGCAAGAATATTATCTCAGCTATATACTAGCAACAACATATTGGCCTAAGAAAAGAACAGTGAAATAAAGAGTGCTTTTGCATTTGCTGGTTTCTATGATACTATAACAGGAAAGGAAAATCCTATAGCTACTTACAGTATAGCTGAGTCAGTTTTACAGAAAAGGGTAGCTATAATAATTCTGACTCAGGGGATGATTGAGAAACAAGTTAACTGGAATGTTAACTCAAGTGAACTTGGGTGAGAAAAACAACTTCTACGTGGATGAATTCACTCAGATGAGTCAGTCCAGATAAACTATCTTTCCATCATCATACCAAAGGGGCCCATGATAATTTCCATAGCTAAAATTCATAGCCAAAACCTAGAAATGTCATTTTGATGCTTACTTTCTGCATGTATTTGAGATTCTGTAATTGAACCTTTAAAATCCAGTGAGAAGTTGGAGAGGGAAAATGTGCAGTTGTTCTTCTGAAAAGAACTCAGGATTTAGTGTCACAGTATACTGGGTCAGGCACTGAAGCCACTGAAAAAGATTCCTGCTTCCACCATCCTTTTCCCTCCATGCCTTAGTCATTCATCCTAGCTATGCTCTGTGGATTGCCAGTAAAGTTAGTACAGCTATTTGCACTGTCAACTAGATCTGTGAAATAAAAAAAGAAAAATAAAAAAGGAAAAAAAAAAGAAATATGTAAGTTACCATTATTTTAATGACACAGTTTAGATTTCAGCCCAATCAAAGAGATGCATCTGCACAAATGGGAAGATGGCAAACAAGCATGCTGGCACAGGCATCAGTACAAGCAGTGGGAATCTCTTCAGATAGTTTTGGAACCAACACTAGCATATTTTCAAATATGCCTGCCAGTATGGTCAGAGCTATAATAAGGAGGGAGCCAATCCTTCAAAAAAGACAATAAACACAATCAAAGAAGGAAAGGTAAGAGAAAGCACAGGGTGAACAGAATGGAAAAATAGCCAGTGCAGCCTATAAAAAAAATAATTAAATCCACAGGCTAACTGAATGAGGCAGTATCAGTCCAATTATCAGTGATCAAGAAAAACCCAGACTCATGCCTGTTCCAAGGTCCAGACCTAAATTCTATTTCTTCACTACCAACAGACAGGAAATAAAGGATCCTGCCCTTTTTTTTGCTTACATGAATCACTGAACTTCTGCCATTAAATTGCTCAGGGGAAATGCATGGCTTGGGCTGGAGCACACCCCAGGCAGAGGACTGGTCTGCCAAAGCCCTGTCCCAATTTCTTTCTGTTCCTTTCTCCTGTTCCAGACTCTTTATCCCGACTGAGTACTTTCACCCACCCTGTTTCTTGTCTTCTCTACATTCAGGGCAGAATGCATTGCCAGAAGGCTCATTAAAGACAGCTGTCAATTATCATGCTCACTCCCACAACTACCGATGAGAAGTGGGAAGAGCATTTGCTGCACAAAAGTCATGCTTTGCTGTGGACTGCACACAGGCTATGGGGTACAGACCCAATAGTCTACACACTAGGAACAGTGAGAGGCATGCCCAGCAAGGGTGAGCAATCTTGAGGTATCAGCTGCTCAATGAAAAGAATGTGTCCAATGTACAGGTGAAAACTGTCACACAAATTTCAACATACATAGGTGGCTTTTCTTGAGAACAGTGATGTATTCAAAACAGGGATTACATCCTGTTTCAAAGCATAAGGAGGCAGGTATTTGCTAAGGAAAAAAAATGGTAATATAATTGATCATGTGCAAAACCAGTGCTTTATTTTTAAAAAAACAAACTTCATTCTTTTCAAAAGCAGTGGAAGCTGAAAGTAAGTAAAATCAGAGGCAAGCCTGAAGCATGGAAAACTGCAAATCAAAGAACTGTGCACCAGCAAATTGGATCATATGGTGGCTAGTGTCAAGTGACCTAGCTGCACTATTTATAAAAAAGTTATGGTTGAAACTAAGGAAATCTGAATACTCCTTTGGATTCCAAAACTATCTATCTTTCTAAGGCAACCTCTAAATGACTCTCTGACAACCTCCATTCTTTGAAGATTTCTCTTCTCTTCCCTGAAGAGTATTCTTTCATCTACTATGCTCCAGATTCTCCCACTCCAAAAGCGATGAACATGTACCCCCAGTTCCTTCTGAAAACATTCTCTGTTCCAGAAAGTCTTCAGGGGCCAGTGCGTCTCCTTGAAGGACTTCTTCCTGGAGGACTCTGGGCTGACACTTCCTTTGAATAGATATGCCCTCTGTTGTTCCCCGTTAATTATGACCCCAGGGTGCCTAACATATCTCTGGATAACTGACCTGCGAACCCCACATAGAAAAGTGCTGGAAAGTTGAAATGAAGCACAGCCGAGTAGAAAAGCTGCCAGAGCTGGTGAGACAGAGGGATTTTCAGACTGGGAAAGGTCCAGAAAGGAAGGAATAATTTCAGGTAGGCAAAATAGTGAGAAGAGAGGTAATTAGATCAAGTAGGAGGAAAGTGAAAACAGAGACTGAGGTCAGGTCTTGGATCATAATCATTTGGAACTAACAATAGAGGAGGGATTCAGGGATTAGTATCAATAAGCAAAGGATGAGACAGAGACACATGGAAACTTGTATTTTGAGCAGTCAGACAGATATTGATTTTGATCACAGCNCAGGTTGTGAAATAGTGATGAAACAGACCAATTTAGTGTCCTTGCTCAGAGGAGAAAAACTTTTCCTGGAGCATGGTGTGTACAGACCAGCTATCTTGTGTATTGGCCTCCAATAGAGTACAGAAACGAACTCAACTACCAGCTACAAGCAGTCCACATACAGCAAGTACGCGGAATAAAACTACACGACTGCTGACTCCTCAGTGGTCTCTCCACTCACCTGGTGCGCAGTATACTTACTTCCTAGCTGTGTCAGGAAGAAACAGCTTAAATTAGAACATGGCATGGGTTAGGAATGCAGTTCTCGCCTTTTTTTTTTTTTCAGGGAGGAGGCGGGAAGTACAGTCCTCCCTAAGGAAGCAGCTGTGATGATGCATGTACTTAGCAAAACTTTGCAGTTTCGGGTTCACACTGAAACAGGTTCAAATGCTCCACATTACAACCAACAACCAAATGCTCCCATGCTAGCTGTGATCGCCATCTGCCTCAGTGGCCGCAGCAAAGAGGACTGTATAATCATAGAAAAAATGCCTCTGAGGGCTACGTCCCTCCTTTTTCAGACGCTGTTTTTAGGTATAGCATAACTTTCACCACCTTTTTGTTAGGTTATGTGATGCAACGCAGCATTAGGAAAAGATACTGGAGGACAATGATGTATTCATCAAGTCTACCGATTCCTAGTGGCTTTGGTGCCTGTGTATAAAACACTTTGTCATACAAGTGAAGCTGGAAGTAGATACATGACAGGGTGGCTTTATTTTTTGCTTGTTGGTTGTGCCTTTTGTGCCAGAAAAAAACCCCACCATCTATAGCTGGAAATAACGCAGTCAAAAAACCAGTATAATTCACTGAGAAAAGATTAGAAAATAGATTTTTAATTTATCCTCTTCAGAAAAATAAACTGAGACTGCACAAGGTTCAGATTTTGTGACCCATTGATTGCTATGTACTTCAGTAAGGTGGCCATTCATGATTAAACATACTTTAAGCACTCCAGATATAGAAGAGAGCTGACTTGTGTAACTATCATTGAACCAATCAATAAGGAGGGCTAATTGCCAGAGGAGATTTAATGTCATATTCAGTGACTGTATATTTGCAATATTAGCTACGAGATGTAACCGTCTGGGCCTAACACTGCTCCTGCTGAATCCGATGACAGTGTTGATTGCAGTTTCAGTAGAAGAATGATTTGCTAAACGGTGAGCTATCCTCTGTGAAATCCCAGGGAAGGTGAGAGCGTCAAGGTCTTGAATCTGCAAACAGGAATAAACAGTATGTTGTAATACACTGAGCAGATGATAATGCAAACTGCAGGAAAAAATACTAACAGGGAAAAGCTAATCAATGGCAAATAAACTTTTGGACACAAACAGGGAGGTAGAGAATGCATTTCCCACTTTCCTCCCCTTTAAAAACAATCAGATAATGTGGGAAGATGTTAGTCAATAATATAGTACTGATGTTTAGGGGGAAAATGAATGAACTTAAGGCAGAGAATGGTTTAAAGTGGAACGTGGTGTTGGCTGTCTGCATTTAACTATTTCTATTTTATTAGGAAAACTGTGGTTTTAAAGGTAGCATCACGAGTCTTGGAGGCAAAAAGGAACTCCATGTTACTGTATGACTTTCTGTAAAGCATTTAACTTCTCGTACTTCACGCCCCCATGAAAAGGAGAATGATGGCTGCCTGACTTTGTACGACACCTTCGGTTCCTCAGAGAAAAAAACCCACATCTACTTCAGTACACTACAACAGTACTTCTCGTGTTCAGATTCCTTCACAACCTGCAACAGATCCTCACGGATCTGTTGGACTGAAGTTTATTATAAACGCTATTCTGTCAAATAAAAGGGGGTAAATCTATAGGTTGTCCAAAGCCATCGTGGTGCCCGTGAGGCTTAGTCCGGAAAGTGACAGTTCGGGTGGACATGAGCTTTCTCCCTCCCGACCTGGGCACCTCCAGTCGCTGGCAGCATTTGGGCCGCCACACGACCAGCGGCACCTTTTCCAGGCCCACAAGCGCTCTGCTGCTGGAAATGCTTCCAGGCAAGGAGCTGTGGCCACGCTGGACGGCAACGGTGATGAGGGAGCACTCGGGAGGTCGTGCTCCTCGCCCGGAGCACCGCTCCTCTACTGAAGCGGCAGCCACCCACCCTCCTTCCCAAAAGTGGTGACCACGGATGGACTTTGGAGGTCAGTTCAACGCTAATGATGCCGAGCAATGTCTGCAGAAAGGACACCGGCCAGCAGACCCCGGTAAGGTGCAGCCGTGGTGGGGCCGTTTGCGCCCTGCCCGGTCCCCCGTCCCGCTCGCCGCCGCCAGCGGTGCGGGCCCGGCCGTGCGGGGCAGCCGGGGCGCTCCCGCGGCCCCTCCTCGCCCCCGGCACCCCGCG
>VZTV01099070.1:11188-22975 GCA_013400875.1 Anhinga rufa
GGCCGAGGCACGTCACTCGTCCTCCGGCCGCGGGTGGGAGCGGGGCCCGCGCCGTGAGGGACGCTTGTGCACCCCCAGCCCGCGGTGCCGGCCAGGCTAAGCGGAGCTCGGTGGGATAGCGCTCCACGGCGCTGATGGAGGGTCGGGGCCCGCGTCAGGACGCGGCGCCTTTGGCCGGCGGCACAAGGAGAGCGTTGCTCCTGTGGTCGGCCGAGCCCCGCAGGAAGAAGAAGTAAAACCATGCCAGGCCTAAAGGCGGTGGCAGCTGCCAGGAGCACATTTACAGTGTTCACATGCCAGAGACCGCCAGTCCCACAGCCACGTTAGGGTAGTGTGGCCACTGGTGAGCCATCCTTGACGCTGCCGCAAAATGGCGGCTGAGGGTGGTGTTCCCGTGAGGAGCGCCCTGGGCTGGGTGCAGGCAGCTGCACACAACGGTTGGGACGGCGGCCGGGCTTTGGAATGCAGCTGTCGGCGCGTGCAGCGTGACGGGCAGTTTGGTGGCGGTCGCTGCGGGGGGCTGCGCAGCGGCAGGAGGGGCCCTAGCAAAGGTGCGAGGCAAGTGCTTTCATCTGAAGGCTTACACCGTCAAGCCCCTGTTCAGACAGCGTAACTGGTAGTGTTGGCAGTGCTTGGCACTTCTGGGGAGCGTGTGTCAGCAGCTGAGATGAGGAGATATGCCCGTACTTAGATATTTTCTTTATGGCCCAATTTCAGTCCTTGAAGAAATGTAAGCTTTACCTTTTCAGTAAAACAGGAAGGTTGTTAATAAGTTTAGTGCTCTTCTTTATTACCCTTGCAAACATTATGAGTATTAAGGCTCTAGTACAGGTCCTTTGTTATTCGCTTGACTCTCTGCCTACTAGTCAAAACTGAGCAATGACGATGACAAATAGTGAAAGGTATAGATACACAAGACACCCTAACTGAAGAGATGCGTTAGTCCAAAGAATCACAGAATCGCAGACTGGCTGAGGTTGGAAGGGACCTCTGGGGTCCATCTGGTCCAACCCCCTGCCCAAGCAGGGCCACCCAGAGCTGGGTTCCCAGGACCGTGTCCTGATGGCTTCTCACTGTCTCCAAGGATGGAGACTCCACCACCTCCCTGGGCAGCCTGTGCCGGTGCTCGGTCACCCTCACAGTGACAAAGTGTTTCCTGATGTTCAGAGGGAACCTCCTACAGTTTGTGTGTCAGTCTGTGCCCGTTGCCTCTGGTCCTGTCAGGGGGCACCACTGGAAAGAGCCTGGCTCTGTCCTCTTTGCACCCTCCCTGCAGGTGTTTATATCCATTGATGAGATCCCCTGAGCCTTCTCATCTGCAGGCTGAACAGTCCCAGCTCTCTCAGCCTTTCGTCATAGGAGAGATGCTTTCTTGTCCCTTTGTTGGACCCTCTCCAGTATGCCCATGCCTCTCTTGTACTGGGGAGCCCAGCACTGGACACAGTCCTCCAGGTGTGGCCTCAGCAGTGCTGGGTAGAGGGGAAGGATCCCCTCCCTCGACCTGCTGGCAATACTGTGCCTAATGCAGCCTGGAATACCATTCACCTTCTTTGCAGCAAGGGCACATTGCTGGCTCGTGTTCAACTTCTGTTTACCAGGATGCCCAGGTCCTTCCAGGTTTCTGCAATCCATTATCTTCCTCAAGACAATGACCTATACCTGCTTTTTCACCACAATAAACTGTGGAAAGTCTGTTCGGAAGGACAGACTTTCTAAGATGAAATGGCAAATGGGTTCCATCATGAAACAATTTAAACACTAAACAAACCCCCAAATGCAAACTGGTGAACAAAGAGCATTCCACCTCCAAATTTTCCCAATATGGGTAATTATGTTTGAGCTGACAAAATTTTTGTAAACCTGTTTTAAAATCTAATTACTTACTTTAAAAAATACCAACATCAGGGAAGTGCTCCTTGACCAACAACAAAAAAAGCTTTTAGAGTATACCAGTAATTCATAAAACATGACATGCATAAAAATGCTTGAATCGTAATTATAGGCAATGCGGGTAATGTTATATGTGAGTAGGGATTACTAGTATTTTCCGGTATTCGGCCCTTTTTCAGATATCCATGGCTTTGACAAACTCTCTGTGATGGTGTTGGGCATGGTTTGTGTCTGTCTCAGATGGAAGTTTTGAGAAATTTGTAGCCAGCACATTTCAGCTGTGTGTAGCTTGTTGCTTTGCCAAGTTTTTGAGAGAAAACAATAGAAGAGCTGCTGTTGGTGATTGCCCTCCCCGCCTCCTCCTCCCTTTGCTCCCCCCCTCCCTCCCGTGGCTCCTTTGTGTTATGTTGTAGTTGAGCAAAAGGGCATCATTCCTTCTGGTTTCCATGTTAAAAATAAACAAACAATCAAACGAAAAACCCTAGGTTTGTCAGTGTTAAGATCGAAAGTGTGACAGAGAAATGCTCCCCCCACCCTTATGCACACACCTGCTTGCACATGCTTGTTTGAGATTTTCCAGATGTTCGTGGCTGAACAGGCTGTGAATTCTGTGGTTCCCTTGCGTGACTGGATTGCACATCCATCCGTGCCCCTGTACTGACTGGTTACACTCCCTTCTTCACAACCTGGAGGGAAAAAGTGACAGGAAGAACCTGAGAGATAATCAGGCTCCCATTGCCTTCCAGATCAAATGGAAGAAAAGATCACATTACATGAGGATAGAAGTAAAAAAGCCAGGAAAAAAGAGAGGAATCCTTGGGACAAGCTCTCATGAGATGAGGGCTAAGATGGGAAAGCATCTAAGCCTGGGATAAGCTGAGGAAAGAAAAAAAAAAAAGAAGCTTGGCCTCAATTTTGATGGAAGACGATAAATTCGAGACTAGGTGAAAGATAAGTGTATGAGGATGGGAGCTAGCCAGGGAAACTGCGTTACTTGTCAGCACACCACAGGACTTGATAAAAATCTGGTGAAGAGGAAGAAGGAATACATTTTGCTGGATAAAGAGACAGACAGCATTCAGAAAGAATAGACAAAGTGCTGCACAGCAGCTCATTAGGTGACTGTGGCACACTGAATGAGGTGCAAGTCCTATGGAAAATGAGCCTGTGATCATGCAATTAAAAAATTACATCACAATGCATGTCACAGAAGTCAAATTACCATTGCACATTATAGAACTTCCTACTTTTAATGACTAACAGTGCTATTTTAGTAGGAGCTTGTCTGTAACATAAGTAAAAAGACATTTCAAAACACCAAATACTAAGAAGTAGCTTTGAAATAGAGTTAGGATTTACGTAGCAGTAACAGAAACTGCTACCCCTGTAACTGGACTGTGGTAACTATAAACTTCTAAAGCACTTAATTAGCCATTTACACTTAAGCTATATAATAATTTTGTAAATGTGCACAGTGAGTACAACCATTACATTAATAAAACAGTGTAGGGAAAATTTCAGAATAAAACAGTATTTCTGCCTCTGTAAAATCTGAAGAAAAACGGAAAAATGGTCGACTCCATGCATTCAGTTCAAGTTTAAAGTACTGGAATTCATTTTTTTGACAACACTGCAACTGAAATGGTAATCTGTCTGCTTAGGAAAGAGAACTCCATGGTGTGAAGTGCATAGCTGGCTATATAAAAAGAATATAGTGCAGTTCATAGAATCATAGAATGTCCTGAGTTGGAAGGGACCCGCAAGGATTATCAAGTCCAACTCCTGTCCCTGCAGAGGACAACCCCAAAATACACACCATGTAAATTTTGTCAAGACCGTACTGAGAGGTTTGATTCTATTTTTCTCCCACCCTTTCTCTCTTGTCCTGTCATAAACTTCCCTGAGGATAAAAGCTGTTCATCCCCTCTGCTTTTTGAAGCCCTTGACCTTACTGTGAAGCTAGACTGGGCATTATTATTTGAGAACTGAGAATAGTCTGCATAGAATTTTAAAATTTGGCACAATTTTTTCGAAGTGCTAGGATTTCAATATTATGTAACTTATTCCAATAGGACTGAAAAGGATTTGGTGTTTCTATTTGAATAATCAAAATATTATGCTGTCACTCCAGCGTATTTGAACCTTTCACATCCTCCTTTCTTAACGGGCATTCTCTTTGCGTCCCAGAGCCAGTTATAGCTTTGGCCTCATTTCCTGAAAAAAAAAATCCACCTGTTACATAAACGTGATAGTCTTCTGAAAAGCTAGGCTCTATCTTGTAAATCTTGCATTTGCTTGGTGTGTGTTACTTAACGCATGGCAGTGAGCACACGTTTAGCGGATTAAGGAATTCTTATGATTTCTTCTAGCTAACATGATAAAACGAACACTCTTACAAGCAGTGAAACAAGTAGGTCTCAGTTTCTTTTGATCTGTATCATTGGTTTGATTCTCAGTGGTCTATAATGCAAGCTACAATAGAAGCTTTCCTCCCAGTTGCATGAATAACCTGGCATCTATTAAGAAGTAAATTGATGCCGAGCCTTTTTTCTAATTGGAGAAAGAGTTACATCTCTCATCAGACTTCACAAAACTGTTAAAAAGTAGTAATGCCGAGACCTCTCTCTGCTTTCTTAACCTTAATGAAAAAAGTTTAAATGTTATTGGAGAACACAGAATCATGTACAAATTATTTCACAAGCCTCTTCTCTTCAGCAAATAGGCTAAACAAGGCATGCATATGTGTATTTTTCTCCTAGCCTGCCCTCCACTCCATCTCTCTCTGCTCCCCTTTGCTAGTGATTGGATGGGAGGCCAGACCTACTGATTAGGACATGTGGCTGGGAGCAGAAAGGAGGGGTTTGTCACCAGTTTCACTCCTTGCTTGCTGTGATGATAAAGGCAAGCAATGCAGCTACGTATTTGTTTCCCTTTTTTCTCTCTTACCACTTGACTAAAAACAGTAAGTCCATCTCTTGCTCTGTATTTGTACAGGGGAGTCCCAGTCATGTTTCAGTGCTGTAGGTGCTACTGCCTCAGTAAGTACTAACCAATCTTACGGTTTCTTGCTTGCACAGATGTGCTGACCAGAATCTTAAACTCTCCCAAAATAGAAGACTTTCAGAACCTCATTTCATTCCTTACTACAGGAAGCTCTAAAGCTCTTACTTAATACTTGAAACAAACAAACTAAGATGATAAAATTCCTGGAGATGCAAAGTTCTCAAGATATAGAGATTCTAGCAGACATTTGGGAAGAAGCAGTGGTAATACTTCCACCAAGCTACTCAGACTTACAGCAATGCTCTAGTTCCATGCTAGGGTCATGCTGAATTTTAAGCTAGTACTTCTTCCAGTTTAAGCCATGTAATTAACTTTAGTCTCATGTGAAAATAAAAAAACCTCAGGATGATATACTGGGAATCACATTTCTAATTAATATTAAGTGAATTCAGTTACTCCCTTTTGGAAAACCTTAGTATCATTTAGTTAATATAATTCATATCATATTCAGTATCATCATACTTCAGATGCTTCAACCCTTCTCATAGCTGAAGAAGTATAATAGCATCAATATTAGAATAGGATAGGATAGGATAGGATAGGATAGGATAGGATAGGATAGGATAGGATAGGATAGAATAGTTCAGTTGGAAGGGACTGACAATGATCCAACTGCCTGACAACTTCAGGGCTGACCAAAAGTTAAAGCATGTTATTAAGGGCATTGTCCAAATGCCTCTTAAACACTGACAGGCGTGGGGCCTCGACCACCTCTCCAGGAAGCCTGTTCTAGTGTTTGTCCACCCTCCCAGTAAAGAAATGCTTCCTCATGTCCAGTCTGAACCTCCTCTGACAGACGCAGCTTTGAACCATTCCCAGGCGCCCTGTCCCTGGATCCCAGGGAGAAGAGATCAGCACCTCCCTCTCCCCATCCGCTGCTCAGGAGGCTGTGGAGAGCAATGAGGTCGCCCCTCAGCCTCCTTCTCTCCAAACTAGACAAACCCACAGTCCTTGTCTAGGACTAGAATGTTACTAGAGAAGTGATACACTAACAATAATGCTCAGCAATTAATAGTTGTCAAAAACCTATATCAGCATTAATCCCACATCTCTGAGCAGTTAACTATTACTGCATCCATTTTTACTGAAGAAGGTTATAGGGCTCATGTAGATTAAATGGGAAGATAGTTCACAGTTTATGCTAGCGTAAAGCAACAGCCATGTCCCTTGGGAGGTCATTTTAATTGATCTTAAAGGAATTGTTTCAGCATTACACCATCAGTTCAGGCAACACTGGTCTTTCTTACATGACTTCCTCAGGACTGCACAGAACATCAGCAATACGGATCTGTGGTGTAACAGCTTCCACACCTGACCTCACTGACAAGGTCTTGTCCTCATCAGAGCAGAATGATGTGAGCCTGGAGGTACACGTTCCTGGGCTCCTGACCTAAGTGTGCCAGTGTGCTCAAGGACTAATAAGTAAGGTCTTCTTTAAGTGGAGTTTTATCTTAGGATGTTCAGGTTTGAGCAAGAAAGTCCTGGTTATCAAAGCCATCGCAGTGCAAAATGGTCTGTAGGTGTTAAACCCCATCTCTCTGCTAAAATCTGTGTCATACATGCTGAAGGACAGAGGTCTTGTCACGGTGCTGAAAAATACTTAGGCTGGACATAAACAGAAATGTATGTGGTGAACAGTTAAAGGAGCACTAACCGAGTCAGCCTTACGAATTCTTCATTCACAGTGATTGACGTGTGCTGTAGTGCTGTAAATTCCACTGAAGAGATGGGTGACTTTTTCTGTTGAAAGTGTGCAGAAAACAACTTCTTGCTCTGTCATATTTACAGCATCCCTGTTGCCTGTGCTGGGTATGTTTGCTATCTCAGGTGTGTCGTTCGAAGTAAATATTCCCATGCTAAAAGGTTGATCCTTAAGCTTACTCTCCATCATAGTTACAATAGCTGTCAGATGTAGCTACCTTGCAGTATCTGCCGTATGAAGTGGATTTCTTAAAAATATTTTGGGGCTGTATTAGGAAGCTGGACATAGTTTGACAATGCCTTCCCTTATGAATTGGTCCCATATATCAGGCGTGGCTCAGTGATGATTTTCTAGCTGCGTAGTTCACACAGACCATAGCATCATCTATCCTGTGCAAACATTGAAACAACATCTCATGCTTTTCTCACTGTACGGTCTGGTTATTTTTTCATTGTTTTTTATCAGGATTTTCAGCAATGTTTCCCCACAGCTTCCAGATTGTTCACAATGCAGATACAGCAGTTCTGTTCACTGGGCTGGGCAACAGCAATCACATTACTCATGCCCTGTGTTCTTTACATTAGGAAGACAAATTTAGTTATAGCTAGTACTAATTTGGGACAGACAGACACTTGGTTGTTTGTTTTAAAAGCCACAATTGACATAATAAGAAGGCCTAAGCTCCATTTGCTTCTTTCTGATGCTTTTGCTAGCAAATGTTTATAATTTGATGCAGCCCATTGCCTGTGAAGGTCAGTTTGTTACAGCAGTTTACACTGATATAGCTGTTGTAGCTGGCACTTAACATCTGAAGCAGGTGGGTTTGAGTGGGTTTTGAACCTTAGAGTTTTTCAGGAATATTTTTGTGGCCATATTTTTATTTTCCATAAATATGCAAAACATTTGGAAGCCCTGGAAGGCTTCTGACTATAACATCTTATGAAGTGAACTCCGCTGGTTAACTTTTAACTTTTTGCCAGTGCTAAGTATAG
Source organism: Anhinga rufa (assembly GCA_013400875.1). Taxonomy (NCBI): domain Eukaryota; kingdom Metazoa; phylum Chordata; class Aves; order Suliformes; family Anhingidae; genus Anhinga; species Anhinga rufa. The sequence continues at coordinate 18,836 of VZTV01099070.1, forward strand.
GCTACACATCCTTCCCATTCTGTGTTCCCCAGTATCTTCTGAAGAAGCCCTGCCTAAAGTGATGGTTTTAGTGCTTCAGGAAAGGCTTAAGGTATCTTTTTTTTGTTATTTGAGGGGTCCTATAAGTTCTTCTAATAATCATTATTTAAAAGGGATGTTCTGAATATTTTAGATCACAGAGGGATGACTGCTACAAAGTTTCTGGATTTTATTGCTATGTTCTCTGCTACAACTGGCATACAATTTTTATAGGTAGGAATTCCCAGCCATTATTTTTCATCTAAATGAATATTTTATAGCTTTTATAAAAGCTATAATACAGAATAATTTGTGACATGATTCTTGCTTAAAAAAGGTAAAACCACCCCACTTGTACATAAGTTGAAAATTGTTTCATTTAAATGTTTAATGGGTATAATGGTCCAGCTGAGAGGTCACAGGATTTAGCCTGTAGTTATTAAGCACTTAACATTAATATGGCTTATGTTCAGGAGGCCCATTTGGATAAAGCACAGTATCACTTATGTGAATATATGTTGAAGAAATGTGTTTCATTTAGGAAAAGGTACAGCAGAGAGTAAACCTCTCTTTATGAAGCCAGTAACAATTGTGAAAAGCATAGTTGAGAATATTTTGGTTCCAGCATCTCATTCAGCCCTGGCACATTTAACATCTGTAGCTTCTCTTAAATTAATGTGCCTTTTCCTTCCTGCATTTTAGGTATATTTAGACCACTGGTAGGCTTCAAATACTGTATGCAAATCTTTAATGAGACCCTTTTGTGGTTGTCTGTATTGGAGAGAACAGAATTTTGTTCTGGAGTAATAGAAACGAAGGAGAGTGCACTGCATTTTCCTAATGTTTACTATTCATGCATTCTTCTTCTTCTTCAGTTTTGTATTGTTTCTTAACTGAACTTGGAGAGTTAAGACACATCAAAGCTGTGCATTGGTCCAGATAAGAAGTGAAAAAGGATCAAGAAAGACAGCAGCAGGAGTACCGATTTGGAGCACCTGTGATAGGAGAAAGGATTGGGAGATGTCAGATAATCAGTAGGAGAGCTCTTAAGTACTGCAGAGTCATGCTGGAGAATGTGGTCATTAAACTATAAAGATGATAAATGGAGATGGACAGGACCAGAAGCTAGAGGCTACAGCAGGCTTCTTTAAATTTTTTATTTAGCTTTTTAAAGGCTGCTCATATTAAACAACTCTGATAGGGACATCTGTATAATGCTTGTCTTGTAACCGCTCATCCCATCTTTCAGAGACCTCAGTGTCCAAATATACTTTCAGAGCTAATCATGGTTGGTAGGAAAAGAGTTTTAGTGCTGGTTACAGTTTAATGGGGAGTGAGCTGTGGGATTCCACTTACTTAAGTGTGACACCGGTGATAGTGAAATATGACCATGGACAGTAGAGCAGGACATAAGAAACAGAATTTGTAGGTAGAGGTCTTTTACTAAATCAGCTGATTTACTAGGAGAAAGTAGACAAGCTTTTGGACACATGAGCTCTTCTTTAGTCTCAAATCAAACCATGGACTCAATAGCCTTACTGGTTTTATGGCATATCATAATATACCTCCTCGTTAACCTCTCTGTCCCACAGGCAACAAACTGCCTGTTACTCTTCCCTAACATTGTCTCCTCTCTTATTCCCTTAATAACTTCTCTTTTACTTCAAAACTGTCAACTGTCTTGTCTTTCAGAGATGATCTAACTGATATGCACCTAGCTAAACTCTGAGCAATTGCTTTCTTGTTGTATTTAGCTCAGCTAGTTTTATTTAGGTCTGACACATCTATTTTGGACCTTATGACGGCCTCTGAGTGTTCAAAAGCTTGTTTGTATTTTACAGAAGCTTGTTTGTTTTTTTTTTTTACAGCTATAGCAACTGGTTTAATGCAGCATAATACCTCTATCTGCAAATCTAATTAATAATTTTGAGGGATGAGAAAATGAATGAAGAAAAACTTGAACACATACTGAACCCACCAGACTGAAAACAGCAGTGACAGGAGTTTTAGTAATTTAAAAACTATTAAATTTTACCTTTGAATTTACCTTTGTCTTCAAGCCTTGCAGTTCTACTGGTTACTTTATAAGGAAGCAGTCCAGAAATGCTGACCTTCATAATCCCTAGTGTAAGTACGTCTTACTCTGAACATTGTGAAGGCAAAAATGTTTCCAGGGTCATGTAACCTTTGTGACAGATCTTGATATCAGTTTCTGGTTTAAGTGTATTTCTCACCCTTTTCTTGTCTCCTTAGGCATATTCATTGGTGCTTAGACCTTTGGCTGTACTCTGGTGAGCTTAGTGGGGCAGAATCTTGTATTTGCTGCCTTCCAGCATGTGGTCTTCTGAAATGTGCTGGGATATAGCGGGAGTAATTAGCGCAACTTCCACAGCTTTGCTTTCTCTCCTTTGCAACAACAAGGTTATTGACCATCCCAGCTTTTCTAAAGCTAAGTACTGTTTATTCAGTCACACTGTTTATAGGAGTAAACCTCCTGTAAAACAGCAAACTGTTATCCCATCCAGCCAGGCAGGCTCTCAGTATTTGTACAGATCATCCGGTACCACCTCCTGGCACCACTAGGTGACCCTAGTTCAGTTCTCCAGCAGGTTGAATAAACCTGGACAAGCAAACACGCATGCCTACGTGAGGGCCACCACTGAGGTTGTTCCCAGCCCTTCTTTGTTGCCAGACCTTTAGTATCAGATCAAACCAGTAAAATGATACCCCCCACCCCCTTGGGGTGAACCTTTCAAACGCATAAGTCATGCACATTTCCAACGTTGTTTTTCCTCTATCTGCTTTTCCCAACTTTCTGTTGGGACTCTACTGCAGGACTTCTAGTTTGGCTGAGTTTGCTACAAATACATTCAGTGACAAACACCTGATGATAAATGTGTCCTTTCTAACATCCAAACAGAAGTGTTTGAATATTTTGTACCTTCTCAGCATCTGTTATATTGCTGCGTTGCAGTCTTTGAATGACCAAGTATGTTAGGACATTGGAACAGGAATATTTTTATTCTTGGTTTCAAGGTTGGCCCAGTTGTAATTATAGAGACATAAATCTTGCTCTACCTTTTGCCCTCACAGCTGAAACTGTCTGTTTATATTTCTCAGACTTCCTTTCCAGCAAAGACAGAAAACATACAGCAGATAACAGTTTCTGTAGGCTGTGGGCTAGCTCCCTGACTTCTTTTATTATGGAGTGGAAGAGAGTAGCCAGGCCAAACACTGATGGAGCTCAGCTAAACTGAAGGGGCCTGAGAGTCACTTGGTTGTGGGGCTTGCAGTGGAGTAAAAAACCATTTATCTGCATCTATACAATGAGTGGGAATGCAGGAAAAGCTGTAAAGGAAAGGGAAATGGTTGAGAGAAAGAAAAACATGAGGTAGGCCTGGGAAAAGGAGAGGATTTATGGAAACCGCAGAGAGGCTGGAGAGGGCATGGCATAAATGAGAATAAGTGAAATTGGAAGAGAAGAAAGGCTGAAAAGAATCCCCGCTCTAAGGAGTTTTCAGAATTGGAAAAGCAACAGACCTGTAAGAATAAAAATAATGTTTCTTTTGGGGTTCTTGGCAATGAGATGACAATGATGTAATGAAGAGGGGAGAGACAAAATCAGGGACTTTGGCTGAGACACTAAGTGAGATGAATTTTAAAAAGGCTTCAGTGCTGAGGCTAAGAGAATAGGGAAGCTAAAGAATTGTCTGGGAGAGAAGTCTTAAGACAAGCTGGCGTGCTTTGTTAGGTAGGGACACTTGGCACATCTCTTGAAGCCATTGCCCAGAAAGTCTTGTGGAAAATAAGAGGGGCACTAGCCAAGCTTCCTTATAGCAAGACCTCCCTAGGAAACCAGTGGATTATGATCTGTAAGAGTGAGATACAGTCAGCACTTTCACTGGGGCTGGCATACAGCTACGAATGCTGCAGGATACTTTGCATCCCACTTTGCTTCAATTAGATCTTTTCTGCTCCATCTTTCCTTAACAGAGCTACTGCTCTGTTCACTCTCCAATAAAGGAATGGAATTAGCTGGCACAGTTCTTGGTAGGTCTATATGCAGCATATGTTTCATTGTCTTAAATTGTACTTGCATTTAGTATGATGATAAAAAACTCA
>VZTV01099073.1:0-14631 GCA_013400875.1 Anhinga rufa
TAAAAATAAATAAATAAAGGAAGCCCAACGCCAGTTCTAGAGGGAATTCCCCTCTAGTTCTCACCCTATGTCCTGCAACACTTTTCATTTCAATCAAATCTCTTTTGTGGAAAAAATTCTTGGGATAATTTAGAAGCAAAATGAATGGTAACTTGGCTATTTAAATGTATCCCCAAAATTGTTCAGGCTTACTTTGAGCATTGATTTCATAACTAAAGATGAAGAACTTTTTACTGACTTATAGGATCCAATTCTCCAGGCACAATGCTGTCCAGATGAAACTTTGTGTACGTGTCCATAAATTGACACCATCACTGTACAGAACCTTGAGCGATTTCTGTTGTTAGGATGTAAGATGGTAGACTTTATTATTGCTTTTTTTTGACTTTTACTGTGTTGGCTATGTAACTGTCCAACTCAAAATGGTTAATCCCTGAATGCTTTGTAATTGAGAGAGGCATTGGAATTTTGAACATCAAATGTTCCATGAAGTAAACCACAAAAAAGCTCACAAATTAATTGCATTTACAAGAAGTTTGCCATTACAAGCAAATTAACTTTTTGTTTTTAAATTCACATTTTACCTGGTTCTGGATGAGACATTCCAAGACCAATAGCTAAGGAGAAGAAAAATCCATGAAGAAAAATCATGGATAGCATGCGTTTTGCTGTGTGGCCTTACTTCTGGAAGAAATTTAAGCACATGTTGAAGAAAGCCCCTAGACAGAACAGCATTTAAGCAGGTGCTTTACTTGCACTTACTTCAAGACTTAAATATGTTTAAAATTAAATGCATGTGGAAGTAAGAGCAGTGTATAGGGGTCTCAAGGAATAAAAGCCCTTTGGAGTGATTCTCAACTGGTTGCAAATGCTCCTCTTAGTGGCTTTCTAAAGTTATCAGAATAAAACCTTTATAGTGTAGATGTCATTAAAAGAAAAGAAACAATGTGTTTCTAAGGGAATGATTTTCAGATCTCTTATGATTGTTCTGTAGATTACCACTTCAGAAAAACTAACAGAATAGTTATTGGATTTAAAAGTTGTTCTCTGTGAGTAAATGTCACTTTTAAATACCTCAGCTATTATGTTTGTGTGTGCATTACTTTAGGGATTTAAATGGTGCCATTTACATATTTATCCAATTCTCTGATGTTCACTTAGTGAGTTAAAATTAAGATAAGTTGTGTAAATGGAACAGCTTGCTGGCTGTAGATAAGCTGATTTAAGCTACTGTAAGTGGGACTAAAAGTAAGGCACTTGGTTATTCAGAAGACATACACAGTTACGTTTGTGAAAGAAACCTGTTTAATAGCATGTAATGTTTAGTTTGAAATCAAAACAGAATCTATGGAATTATGGTAAAGACTGACAGCACCTTTGCCTTGGGATGGAAAGCCTAAGAATGTATGTTTAGTCATGTCATGAGGGCACATGTCAGGTGTGTGTGTTCAAATAATTTTTAATATATAACCTTCTCTCAATATTTGTATTTATGTGCCTCAAATGTCGCCCAGATGTTTTGAGATGTTTAATCTACATGGAGTTCTCTTCCCCCTTCTCTCCATCTAATATGTACAATTTTTTCTTCTGACAATGTGAAGTGCCTTTCCTTGTTGTAATTAAGAGAGGTCTAGCCAGTCTAGGAATGGTTGGTAAAGCCTGGCTTGTGGCAGTCACAAGTTCCTCCTTGACAGCCTGCCTGGAAATGTTCTCTGTTCTTTCACCTTTGAAGTTTTGGCAGGGATTGACTTTTGGTCCTGTAATTTGATGTTTTATTTTTAAATACTCACCTAGCCTGCATTTTTTGATACTAAGCATCTTCCACAGGTCTAGTCTTCCGGTCTGTAATTTTCATGGGTCTTAAGGGGGACCAGCATTACTCATCCCTCCAAAATAACCTGGAGGGACATGACCAAATACCATCCTCAAACCTACTTGCCTTAACATCCTTTTCTCTTCGCAAAATACTTTGTTGCTTTCCTTCATTTATCCATCTTTGGCTTGTTGACCACCAAATAGCTGTTGAGTTTTCTCTTTCTGTGAGTATGTGAATTAAGATAAAGTTGCACATTGGCACTGTGTTTTTCAGCTAAGTCTGCCTTCCTTGCACATTTACAGCAAATGTGTAATCTGTTTATGAGCTGTTAAGAAATTCTGCTATGAGGGTGTTCCTTTGAGTTGTGTTAGTCTGCCATGAGGACCCATGGTTACTTTTATGTGCTAATAGTCCCTGAACTGGGGGTTTTGAGCTTCTCCATGGATTTTCTGTGATTAGAGATGGAAATAGTCTTAAAAACTGCGTGGAAGCGTAAAATGAGATATTTATGTAATGCTCTTCTGCATATGGGGCAGCAGATCAGCGTGCTCTACAGCAACCTCTCCGTTTGTGTAAACCCTGAATTTCTAGTTGCAGCACAGATGGACCATAGGATAGATGGAAGGTAGGTGGTGATATTGGTAAGAAGGAAAGAAGTTGGGAAGCATGTAGATCTATAAGACATCAAACTATAGTAGCCATTGCCCCTTAATCTCTCTCTCACTGCCTTCCTCCTTCCCTCCTCACAGATTTTGTTAGTGCACTGGAGGACAGAACAGCTTTCCTAATGTACTGTAAGGGGCTCCTTTTCTTCCCCATCCCACCCAGGGGTAGTGAGTGAGGGGCTGTGTGGGGCTTAGCTGCTGGCTGGGTTTAAACCACACCAAATTGTTAGTTATGAAGTGTGTGTTGTGTCATAAATGATAATACAGAAGTAACATGTTTCTTCTGTCTTCTGGCTTAATAGTCCTATTCACTGGTTTATTCTCCTTCACACTTCAGTGCCAATGTAGCCTACTGTAGTCAAATGAGTACTTTTCTGTGTAAACACACAGGGAAGGTAAGGAGCAATTAGATTCTAAACTACCATGATGCTCAAAAATAAGCAAAATGCATTTTCGTAACAACAAGGGCTCTTGAAGCGGTTCTGATGCATGGCAGTTTTGGTTATATCAGAGAGCACACAGTGGCTGGCACAAGAGCTGGCATCTGGCCTTGGCTGCACGCTGAGTTGCCTATTGCTTGTATGTGGGCCTGCCAATCTAAGAGTGTGAGCGCAAGAACATCACGTAGATATGATGTGTTTTTGTGATGAGGTAGCAAATTTTTTTTCCTAATATGTTCTGTAACGTAATAATGGAATTTTCACAAACTATTCTGCATAAAAAAAACACAGGAACATACAAAATTGCTCTTCATGCTGCCTGAGGAAAATGATTCAATATCCATCAGTCCATTATACCTACTTTAAAATTGCCAGTGGGAATGCCCTGACAAGGGAAGGCAAGACCATGCAGTCTGAGGGTGGTTGTACCCTTGTAACAAAAAATGGCAGCCAGCCTTCATTCTGTTTTCTTATGGTAGTTAGCAGGGAAAGAGAGAGGTGTTGCTTTCTGCTTTGCTTTTCTCCTCTGGGCAAGGGGGCAGACTCTTCACAGTACTGGAGGGGAAGGTTGAAGTGTTAGTAAAGATTACATGACTCCTTTTGGCTTCTGTCCTCCTTCGGACAGGTCTTCACAAAGACAGCACAAGTGAATTTTCAGTTGCACAATTGTCACGGGCCTTACTAGGAGCTAAAACTTCACTGACCTTGAGTTATTGCTGCTCAATTATCTAGCTGCTGTTGTTAAACACTAAAAAAACCAGAAAATAGCCTATTTTTCTCTGCATAGTAATCTGAAAGCCATTCAGGCCAACCTAAACTGAGCTGCGATTGCAAATGAACAAGCTGGTACTGCTGGGCTGTTCCTGGCAATGCCAGTGCCAGTAGAGGCTGCCAGTGCTGACAAGATGGCTGGTGCATACACACAGCTCTGTCTCAGTGCAGGGAAAGGGACTGTGTGGAAACCCAGAGCTACTTCTGCAGTAAAAGCTGCCTTTTGTGCCATGGATTTAACCCAGGACCCTATAAAGTCAGTAGAAAGGTTTACTTGGGGCTTAGAGTAAGGTCTCCATCACAGAGATGTGTCTCTTTGATAGTGTCTGGGTTACTTTTAAATGCTGCGTTTCAGTAAATGTAAGACAGTGAGCTTTGCTGAGAGGGGCAGGGCTGGTAGTGTCCTGCTTCGGGCTCCTCTGGGTGAAGCTCTGCGAAACAAGGTACTGCCATGCTTGCAGGGCTGCAGGGGCACGGAGGTGCTGCGCTCAGGGTTGCAGTTTCTCGGCTGAGGAGCGGGGCTGCCAGCCCTCCTCCAGCCAGCCTGTGAGGGGAACTGGTAATGACAGTGGGCCCTGCCTAAAAAATACAACAATCGGCCTTTAAAAAGAGAGAGGGGAAGGTGTTGGGAAAGTATGTCGTAAGAGGGGATGAGCTGCTTTGGTCTTTCATTTCTGTAGTCCTTTGTGTAGAAGGAATTTGTCTGAAGCAGCGGGGTCTGTGGCTTTGCTCTCTTCACCCTCCGTGCCAGAGCCCTGCAGGGCGTCCTCCTGGTTACAGACTGCTAAGATGTGCCTCTCTGCTATTAGAATAATTGATTGCAATTGCAAGTGTCTATTATTGTCACACTGTTTCTTTTTATATGTGAGGAGAAAAGACTAGACTGAGAAAAGCATAGGAAGAGGAGAGAGAAGAAAAACACAACATAAATAAGAACTATCGATCTTCATTTCTATTTATTTTCATATGCTTAGTAAAAGGCACACTTACAGTGAAAATCACTATAAATGTAATCAGATATTCCCTGTAGCAGGTTGAAGTAAAAAGGTGTATTGATGTTACGCTTAGAGAGAATTTGGAGCATTTGACAGTTGGCTTTTTAATTACTTTTCTGTTTACCTTTTAATTACTCTCATCACTTTATTTTACCCCATTACTGTATTTTCTTACTTCCTAAGGTTAGAAATAAAGCACTGTATTAACTTTCCTTTTAAATTTTTAAGCTAGTATTTATCTCTGAACATAAAAAACCAATAACCAGAGATAAAAATTTCACCACAGAAAATTTCCTTTAATTATCTTAACAAGCAGAAACAGTCTCAAATATGAGTACAGTGAGTCATGCGAAGGAATGACAGCTGAGGAGAACTGTCACTGGCACTTCTCATATACTGCATCTCCTTGCTGGTACCCATGAGCTGGATGGTAACTCCGCTGCCTGATGAACTCCTTCAAAGTGTTGACACAAATATGTGACTTTTTCAGATAAAGGCTGGCCAGTGGCCATGCCCTACTTGGAAGATGGCAGGAGTGGATGTTGCTCTCTAGGCAGGAAGGAAGTGAAGTGACCCAGAAATCGGTGTCAGCTTTCAGAATCCCATTGCTTCTGGTATTTTTACTGAACAAGCACTGCTTTCTGGACACTTATAAGCATCAGTTGAAGGCTGAAGTTCTGACTCCTAGATTCAGTTTAAATACAGAATATAATTGCATGCAGGGTGCTTCATACAGGTTTTGGGGGATATTTTGGTACATGTGCTCTGAAGGTCATTAGGCAGACATGATCCTGAGAATATAATATGAGAACCAGATAGGAAATATTTTCAGTTCATATAACTTTTAATGAATGATTTAAAAAGGAAATGACAAGCTTTTAAAAATAACACGTTTGCATGTGTGTAGATTTCAGACAAATGGAAAATATTCTATGGGTTATGAATATATATAACTTTATATAGTATTTTAAATTTTTTGAGAGTCTTATAATTTAAGTTCACATGAAGATTACGTGTAATTTCTGTGTATATAAATTGACTTACAGCTACTGCAGTTTAGAAAACCCGAACATTTGTCTTTTGCAATTTTGAGAATATAGCTCTATGCTATACATTTGCCTAATGCAGAGTTCCTGTGATCACAAAATTGTCTTTTTGTCAAATGGTATTGCACATATTTCATGAAGTGAAATTTCATGATCATGATCACTTCATGATTTCATGAAGTAGTCTACAGCTTTCAGAAACTAGGGAAAGCTCTGGAAATAGAGAAATGTCAGGTAATTATTCAAATTCTTTTTTTATACCACAGAAATAATAAATTTGTTATGTAGAAGATGTTTTTCTGAGATTTCTGTGAAATCTCTAATAACTTTGCTTATCTGTCATTTCACCTACAGGTACATTTATGTTCCGATGGGAGGATCTCAGTCCAGCCTGCTGGGAACACTGTTTTCCACAGCTCTCACTTTTGCCTTTGTAAGCTACTGGCATGGAGGACAGAGTTATCTGTGGTACTGGGGTGCACTTAATTGGCTTGGAGTAATTGTGGAAAATGGTGTCAAGAGGATACTTTCTATTTCACTTATTCAAGAACTAATTGTAAGTTGAATCTCTCTTCGTTTTGTGTTCTTGTTTCCTGGCTCCACGCTCATTTGAAGTTCCCGGTTACTTGTTTGTTTTAATCTAGATTAAAAGTTGTGGATAACAGATAAAAGAGTTAGTGTTCCCTTGCCCACTCTCCAGTATTTGAGGTAAACCATATAACTAGAATTTTGCAGAAGTGTCAGCAAAGCAAACACTGAAATATGCATGGTCTTGAAAGCTTCCTCTGCAGTCCTGAAGTGAGCAACTGCTTGTCACATTGTATATAGCTGAACAGAAGCCAGTTTTAACATTTGTATTCTGATTTCACCCAGGATGACTTTAAAATAGTAATTTTCACTAAAATTAGGAGTGTTTATTTCTAACCATGCGTTTCCTGGACAAATGCGTGTGTAGCAGCTGCTTGCATCTGGGAACAAGCTTACACTGGGAAATCTTATGCCACTAAAGAGCCAAGTAAAGAAAATATTATTTTGCTTTGAAGACCTTTTATGTTTTCACTTTATGTATACTTTTGGCCTTCATGTTGTCATTTCCAAAGCATAAACTTGTCTTCGACATGCAATTGTATGCAAAAAGCACTATTTTAATTTTTATGGTCATTTTAGTCTGCAGGTTTGCTCACTATTAAATCCCAAATCTTCTAACAATAAATAATTCCTATGCCTTGCTTCCTTAGTAGTGATAAGCGCACAGAATCCATACTCCTATATAATGTGGTGATGGTGACTCACTCTGCAGCCTGATGAAGTCCTGATGCTCAAGTAATTATGCTTGTTCTCCATCCCACCCATCTCAGTTTTCACTGCTGTGGTATCCCATGTGTGGCAACTGATACAGCTAAGTAATTTAGTAGCCAATAATATCCAGTATCATCCAGCTGTCCATCACTGCGGATTCAGTGACAGTCTGGAAGCAGTTTTTTTCCACCCTAGAGAATGAGTTTATCAGATCCATTAATCCTCCCTCTAGGGTAAAACTGAACTTCACCATCTGACTAGCTGCATACATCTGTCTCTGGACTGGAAGACAACATCGTTTTTTAGGCATCCAGCTGTATGGGGAAATAGAAGTGTAGGGGCTTTCTGTATTCATGTCACTGTATTAGAAATTTTAAAGGAACTCTTAAGGAATTAAGTGCTTAAATACCGTAGAAATGATAAGAAGGTGGGGTTATATGTTATATGTGTTGGATTAATTTCTAACACATAGTTCTAATTTTAGTTAACTCATGCTGGCAGTAGGGTTCTCTTTTGTATAAATTAACTCCCTAACAATGAACTAAGTGCATTTTACCTTTTTCCTCCTCTTTGTTTTCATCAGGTGTTTTTAAATGCCTATCCAATGTCCTTCATGTCTCCTTTGTTTTCTATTTCTGTTTGGAAACATGGCTGTAAACCTTCCTTAGAAGACGATTTCACATCTTTCCCTGAAACATTTCTGAAGCCAACATTTTTAGTACGAATAGTTTTGGCATCTGAATTAGTGCATTAGGCACATCTTGCTGCATTTGGTTATGACTGAGTCATGCTTTGCCTTGTGCCTTGAAGGTTTCTCTGCAACATGAGCTACAGTCTTTGCAAACTACCCCTCAGTCTTCTAACAAACTCCTATTTTCTTCTTGAATGCTGAGAGTGGGGAGCAGATGAGTAGTTGGACTTTGACCCTTCCTTATTAAGGGGTGGAGTAATGTGACGTTCTCTAAAAAGTATCACATTTGAAATGAACTGCAAATTCCTTAATGCCCTGTATAAATTTCCTTTTTTTCCCCTTGCAATCTGGCTTTTGGAAGCATTCCCATAACCCTGTCTCAGTGAGAGGTGTGCTGCAAACCTAATCACCGTGGCGTTGAGAACCCCGTTCTGGGTGATGGGTTTTTCACTTAAATTTCATCTGTGGACAAGCTGAAATCCTTTGCATTCTTGTGCTTCACTCACTTGCTTTGTTGGCTCTTGAAGGCTATTTTTGAAAAGGAAAGTTTATTTTTGTCCCCAGAATAACAGATGAGTTTCTGGAAAAAATACTAACCACAGGTTTATGCTTTTTTTAACCTGTTCTATTTACCAAACCTCCTCATATATTGTTGTTAAAGTTGAGTTACATAATTCAGTTGAACAGAAGGTGTTTAATTAGTAAAATATAAAAAAAATCTTGAAGAATAAGTTGAATTTTAATTCTGCTCTGTTTTCAAAATTGAATTGATCACAAAGAATAACAAGAATTATATCAAAACTGCTTCCCTTTTTTCCACACTATATTTTCTCAATTCTTTTACAAAAGAAAGATTTAGAAAGCTAAATAAAGCACATTTGAGTCTCATCCTTCTCTGAATCCTTGTGCTGACTAAGAATATATATAAAAAGAATTGGACCCTATATTTATGCAGATTTTACGGTATTCTAAATCTCAGCACTTGAAACCTAGTGTGGTATGGATAAATAACACTTTTGTAGCAGTCTGACAAGTTTTAAGTGTCATCTCAGGCATATTGAACTAGAATGAACAAAGAAGCATGGGCATTATTTGTGAGAAGTAAAATCAGCATGTAAACAAATATTTACTGAAAACAGTAAATTTCCTGACCAAAAAAATTGGATCTGAAGCTTTTCATTTGTACTCGTTGCAAAACAGTGCCTGGCTTCCTGGTTTCAGCTCTAAAAGAGCTGATGCTCCTTCCTATGCACTTTTCAGCTTACACTGCTCTGAACTTTCATGTTTCAGTGAGTTGTGTTGTGAGCATTTATTTACGTATCTTTTTTCCCTCTAGAGATTACTTGTTAGATATCAGTAAATAGAACTGAATTTAATAGTATTGTATTTTCATTAAAACATTGTATATAAACCAACAATAAATGCTATGCATCATAAGCTAGGGCATATCTGGGAACTTTATATTAAACTGGAGAAGTTTCACTGTGTTTTTATGTTTTTATCAGGGTTTTTTTGTTTGTTTGGGTTTTTTTTGTTGTTGTGTTGGTTTTGGTTTGGGTTTTTGGTGTTGGTGTTTTGGTTTTTTTTAACTTTTTCAGGAGATATTTAGACTTGTACTGAGCAAAGTAGTACTTTGTTTCACTGATTCTGTATTCATTTCTTACAGACAAACAGTGTCTTCAATAGTAACATGCCAGATTTTTGGAAGAAAATGCTAATGGCTATCATTCTTCCAGTGATTTAGATTTTTTCCTTCTCCTTTTTCCTTAAGGAAAACAAGATACAGATCTATGCAAGAAATTAGATCTTGGTATAAAAATAGATTTAGGATGATTTAAACCTTAGAGTAGCTGACAACATCTTTAAATCGATGGATTTTAAAAAAACAAGTATTTGGAAATAATCCAAGAGATGTAGCAAAGGGGGTGAAGTTGGCAGATTGTTAAAATTAATGTTTTAATCTCAGTCGAAATGGCAACATTTATCTTCTTAGTTCTTTCGTAAAGTGAAAACATGTCATTCAGTCTAGTAAGAATTTTTTAAATTGAGATATAAATATCTCTCTTCTAAAAATCATGCTGTGAATGATGCTATGATGATTTCCTAGTTTAAGATCTTATATCTAGCTTTATTTAGTAAGAAACTAAATACACCATAAACAATTCAATTTGAGAAACCAACCAATTTTAAGCATGGCTTATTTTAAAGTAATTTGTACTATCCTTGTAAGTGTTTTGGTTTTTGAAGTATGAAATACTTTGATTTCTACATTTTAATTTATGGCTGTACAAGGTGCTCTAATTAAGTCCATTTCAGTACACTGTAATTGCCTTCCCAACCCCCCTTTGCAAAAGGGTAAATATCTTGTATGATGTCCATGTTTTTGGTTAGTGTGTTAGATTAGATTTGGTTAGTGTGTTACATTTTTTTTTTTTCCCCCTAGAAGAATGACCCTCATACATTTGTCTCTATAGTTAAAATAACACCATTGTTTTGGGTACCAGAGATGTGGTCAATGACACCTGGCATCCTCAGCTTCACAGAGAACAGAATTTTAGACATCTTTCAAAAAGTTGTGTGCGATGAGGGGGTTTTGTCCTGTTTTTTTCGCTGTTTAATTTTGTTTGCCCTGTTTCTTCTGCTAGGTGCATTAAAATTTCTACAGTTATTCCTAATAAGTTATGCATTATGCAGTGATCCTGCAGACAGCTGGTGTGGAGCATGGAAAGGTACTGACTGGTGAGCCTGACCTCTGGGCTGTGGTTCGACAGGGAATTAAGCTGATTTAACAGCTCACTGCTGTTGAAGGGGGAAAGGTTTAATTTCCCTTTCCTCCCTTCCTTGCAGTCTCACCACTTCCTCCTCTGCATGCTTTCCTCTTGGAATCTTTGCTGAGAGGACCTAGCTCTTTACCCCAGCAGAAAGCTTTACTTCCTCTGGTTATTTTATTGCTAGATAATTTGTCTCATGGAGAGGAACCTGAAAAGCACCCAAAGCAGTACAATGTAAGAGACAAAAGCCAAGGAAAGGAAGTGGAAGAGGAGGAGCTCGACTGCTTGGAACCTCCCCCTTGCAAACATATGTGAGCAGTATGGGAGTAGTAGGCTGAGCCTCTGTATTTCAAGTCAGTGGGACAAAGTAACCAGTTGGGTTCTGCTGCAGTAATTACTCAGACCTATGTTAGGGCCCAAATTCAGCCTAGGCAAGATAAAGATTCCTGTGAATTTCACAGCTATGCCCTCTGTACACTGTGTGCATACATAAAGGAGATGTATAACTATCTCCTTTAATGACAGAATTTCTTTTTGCAAGTGTAACTCATTTTAAACTGCCATGAGATAACTGTAAAGCTTTCTTCTGCAGCTGACTGAGGCAAGATCTGACCAAACATTAGGAACTCATTCAAAGGAAGTACGTTTGTTGACCACCTTGCAAGATTAGATCTTTAATAAGATCTCTGTAATAAATAAAGACCCTTCTCAGCTGTTCTTCAGCACACACTACACTTTGATCTTTATTTTGCTTCATTTGGTGGAAAGAGTATTTATTTATATCACTGGTTTACTAATGTCAAGCTGTATGGCTTTTTCTTTTTTACTAATAGTTTTGTGTAATTTATATATACTTTTGTTGCAACGTGGTGATTCAATTAAGTGGCAAGCATTGCCTATGATACTTTGTTCATAACCTTTTTATTTGCTTACTGTAGACTTCTGTTGGGTTTGTCACTTCACTCTCTGAGAATATGTAAGAATTTAAGGTGGGGTAGTTGAACAAAGTCCCTTAATCAGACTCTTATTCTCTAGTGCAGAATTGGTTTTTGGGATATAGGTATCACCCATAATCTCAAAACCCAGACCAGTGGATGGGGCTTGCCCCGCATGCCCCACCCCAACCTTGAGTTTAGCCTTATCATTCATTGCTCTAATCAGACATCTCTACTATCCAAATTATATGTACTCTGACTCAGAATGAATGGAAACTCCTTTCCCTAGGTATGAACATTAGCCAGGTCAGACTTGTGACAGCTAGTCTTTGTGTATGGTACCTGGAAGCAGCAAGCTGAGTTATCAAGGCGCTGTTTTGTACTGAGCTGCTGAATGGGCATCAAAGGTGCATACGGACTGGCTGATGCGTCCTAGGTTTTTTGCACTGACTTTTAGCCTTGCCAACAGTAATTCTGATCAAGTAATTCTTGCCATGTTTCTGCTTTTGCTTCATTTTACTTTTTTCTCTCTTCTCCACCTTCTTGCTGTAAGGGTTCATTTGACTTCATGGAAGTGGATCCCAAAACATTTTGAGAGCCCTGCTAAAAATGCACACACACAGACACACACTTGCACTCTGACTCTGGTTTTCTTTACTGAGGGAACTTCTTGCCTCAGACTCAGTAACAAAGACTGAAAATCTAGCAGGTGTTTTGTGTGAGGGACAAGCATATGCAATACGATACAGGCTTTTATATGGTGAATGACAAAAGTGGCTGCAGTAAGATTTCAGAGATAACATTCAATTATTTCCTACCTTTTGAGTACAAGAATCCGTGGTGGTTTTTTTTCTTCAAATCTGTGCAAGAAATATTATTTTTGATGCCAGCAGTGGAGAAAATTGTGATTTTTCCATCTGTCTTTAACCAGATGATTGCTGCTGTGCTTCAGACCGCAATGTCAGCTGGGAAGCCCCTTGCGTAGCTGCTCAGTTGTCATAACAAAAAATTGTTTCTCCTACTTACCAGCACTGTTTACTTCCTCTTCTGTTTTGGAGACATCAGGCAGTTTTCTGGTGCTCAGGCCATAACGCAGTTTGAAAAGCAAGTAAATCATGTGACAGGGTGAAAACAAGGCAGACTGATGCTGGTTATGCGCTTCTTGGTTACTGTCATATGAATACAGCCTCCCTCTGTTGTTCACCTCAAAAATCAGTCTAGACAATAGATGTCAGCAGTTATGGAAATACAAATTAAAGTACTGAGGAGCAGTCACAGTCTTGTCTTTCTGCTGTGCTTTGAGCTACAGAAACTTGCCCCAGGGAAAGTGAGGTCTGTATTTGCTGAGAGTGTTTATCAGTTGTCCCCATGGACATAGTACTGTGTACTATTTATTTGTTAACAGTTTCACAGTGGCAGTGTGGAAGGGCTCTAAGAGCAGGACCAAAATGGGTGAAGTTAGATACTTTCCCAATTTGATTACGTTTATACCATAAAAACTTTAAAATGTGAATGAGGGAACTGGGAGAACCAGGTGGGCAGAACGGGAACCAGAAGAACAAAAATAAGGATGTCAAGGACCTGGACACAGAGAAGAGCACATGGCTGTCTCAACCTGTCCTCCTTGGTGAGAGCTGAGACATGTTTATAGGAGTATGTACACTGCCACTACTTGGTTAAATTCCCTGCTTTAAACATAAAACAGAAAAGAGGATGGTGCATTTCAATGCTGTTCATTTCGCACTTTTCACAAGCTGCCACTTTTAAAAATGTTTGGGCAGGTTCTTTGAGTGTGAAGAGTAAGTGTAGGAGCAAGTACAGAAATTTACTTCTGTGTATGTCAAACTTTCACACGTGCATCTGTAAGTGTAGTGCATACATATGAGCTTTCTTCAAACAGAAGGGTTGGCTGTTTGCTGAGAGATGCTATAAATGTAGATCTTTTGGAAAATCTAAAAATGAACTGGTGCTAGTGCAAGACAGCATTTTGTTGAGTGTATGTTTAGTAAGACATCAATAGAGAAGATGAGTATCTTCTCAAATACTGTATATAGCATTTATTCCTAAATTCAGAAACAAGTTCTATTTGTGAAAATAGATCTTAACTGACAGCTGCTTGATTTTAATTGTGCAGTCCTCTTTTTATAGGAGTGATGTAGGGAATTACAGGTCATTTGCATCATCCTGTCTCTTGGAAAAATGTTGTCAGTTACCGCCTTCATGTGTGAACCTTCCAGGAGCTGATTTTTACCTTTGCTTTAGAAGGAAAGTATATAACTTGATAAGAAGCAGGAGATGACCTCAGGCCAGAGTTGAGCTTGAGGCAAAGGGAGGGAACAACTGCAAGCAAAATAAAATGACAGAAACTAAAGCAAAATAAAGTAAAGGGGACTGGTTCTGGGTTAGAGCTAGAGGAAGAACAGAGCAAACAGCAATGATTGCCATGATTACTGAAGAGTACAGGATATGTTGACGGCAAATGAAAATTATTCTTCCATTTGGTATGGAAGTTGTTGATGGATAAGATCTGCTAGCGCAACTTGTTCACTTCCCACTTGCAGGACTGTTCCTTATCTAGTTACTGTTATAGCTTTGGGGATTCCACAATTTCTTTTGGATTCTTTCATAAATAGATATTTTGCGTGTGTATTCAACCCGAATTCTTTATTTTTGTTGCTTTTCTGTTCTGTGGTACAGTCTGTACTCTTATCCTATTCAACATCTGTGCCTCAGCTTCAGAGTGCCAGAGTAGGTGTTATATTGACAGGTGGTGGGTTGACCATGGCTGGACTCCAGGTGCCCATCAAAGCTGCTCTATCGCTCCCCCTCCTCAGCTGGACAGAGGAGAGAAAATATAACAAAAAGCTCATTGGTCAAGATAAGGAGAAGGAGAGATCATTCACAAGTCTGGCAACACAGACTCGACTTAGGGAAAAATGTATTTAATTTATTACCAGTCATATCAGAGTAGGGTAATGAGAAATAAAACCAAATCCTAAAAACACCTTCCCCCCACCCTTTCTTCTTCCCAGGCTCAACTTCACTCCTGACTTCTCTACCTCCTCCCCTACAGCAGCGCAGGGGGACGGGGAATGGGGGTTGCAGTCAGTTCCTCGCACTTTTTCTGCTGCTCCTTCCTCCTCACGGGGAGGACTTCTCACACTCTTCCCCTGCTCCAGCGTGGGGTCCCTCCCACAGGAGA
>VZTV01099074.1:824-11772 GCA_013400875.1 Anhinga rufa
GTTAAGCCAGCATTAGATTGAAAAATGCCAGTTTTCATACACACGCCACCATCTCCTGAGCCCTGAAGCTTGTCCTCAGGTCTCATAAAATACTTGCTTCCACCTGTTTCCACCAGTATCCCCATGAGTTTACCATGAATTTAATTGCCTGCCAGTTTTTATGTCTGCTTAAACTACAAGACCTTTAAATAATTTATGTCCTAATTACTGTTCATCATTTTTTAACTAGAAGGCTCAATTCCATTCACACAAAAGAAAATTCATGGGATTCATTCTGAGGAAAAACTTTCAAGGAGCCACATAAAAAGAGCAAGTGTGATCATGGTTTTGAAAAGTGAACTTAAACTTACTCTAATAAAACGTCATAAAAATATTAATAACTCCCTCCTGATATGGATCATAGTCATTTTAGCACAGCTTCTATTAAATAAGTTCATAGTTCATGTGAAATGTAATACCTCAGATTTCTGGGAGAGCTTACTTATTGATCATCTCATTCAGGGCTACCATTCTGCTTGCAATTTATATTCCTTTCTCCCAAGCAGCAGGATTAAACCCAACTGATGTTTCAATCAATCTCAACTAACACAACCTCAGGCTATCAAATTCATCTACGATAATTCGGAGCAGAAGCCTGCAATGCCTCTGGGCCACAGTTCAGAATTAAACTTTTCTTTTTTGAAAGGGAGAGTGACTTTTTTTTCAGGACTACAGTATTTTCAGGTACAAGCAAGTAATGCTTCAAGTTGTTCTATGATTTGTGACAAGGCATCTTAGGGAGAGGGGAAATCATTCTAATGGAGTGTTATAAGTTTCTTGAGTTCAACAAGTTAATAGAAGACACATGTCTGGAATGATTTTGCTGTTAGCATTTTGTCTGAGAAATATACACAAAGGAAAAACAGAAGATGAAATTATAGGACAAGGGTAGACTAAAGGCTTTTGAAGTTTTACTGTCGCTACCAGGAATAGCTGTAACTCTTTTACAGGTTTATGGTATTTCTGTTAAGCATATCCTGGCCAATACTTTAAAAATCCGATTGTGTATCCATGCATGATTGCTTCTCTGCTTTTGCCCAACTGGGCCTATTTAACAGAGTAGGGGCCAAAAATTCCAATGGTCTATGCATCCAGAAGCTCCAAAAATGAATTCCTCGTGCATTTGAAATATACATGATTTTGTAGACAGAATTAGGAGTTACAGGAGACATTGGTTATTAAAATGTTTACTTAAGAAAATAAAACTGTTAGAGGTTGACCACTGTAGAAAACAAGAACGAAAATAATACGACTGCTCGGACATTTTTTTGCATAACTTTACCTAAATAAGTAGTGCAACATTTATGAGTAAATTTGTCAAAATATGGATGTCCAGCCTCTGGCTGTGGGCTGGATCTGACTCCCCAATGTAACTCAGTGCTTGCTCTCCAATCCCCTCTTCCCAAGAAGCCGTTCGGGTACAACTATCATACAGCCTATCTGGCCTTCAGGGTCCTGAAGTGCCACATCCTTGACCAGAACAGGTACTTACAGCATTATTGGATGAGAACGTTTTTACGTATTCATGAAAACAATGCTGTGTTTGTTATTGCGCGTCCCTGTGTAGGAGCATTACATGCTAGTGCCTGTCTGCACTTGGGCACATAAAAGATACCCTTGTAGTCATGTAACTGGGGGAAGGAGAATATGTGGCTCTGCATTAGCTTCAGAACACACTATTGGCATTTCCCTTCACTCAAGAGATTAGGTAGAACTGCAACAGTGGGGAAAAAAGGCAAAAATCTTCAGGTGAATCCACTCAGTTGTGATCGTAAATTATATAGGAGATAAAAAGTTTTCCCATCTAACTTGCTGTACAGCTTTTGGAGTAAAGGTGCTACACAAAAAAACCCCAAACCCAAAGCCCAGTACATTCAATGACTGTATAGTTAGATTACAGAACTAATTTCTCAGTTGCCCACATTTCTCGTTTTACTTGAATACCTCAGCACACCTGAGCTTTGGCTAGCCTAGACTCAGGAAGTGTAGTTAAATTTTTCATCTAATACTGAAAAAGGTGATGAAGATTTCTGAGCCGATTTTCTTCCCCAGCTTTCTCCAAAGGCCTAGCAGATACTCTGCTTTTTCCCTTCAGGAGAGGCAACATATGGAAATAATATGGGGCAGATCTCACTCCAAGCCACTTTTATGCTCTTTGAAACCTGACTGTTCAGGCAGTAAAAGCATTTCTTGACACAACTGCTCTCAGCTACTATGTTCTTGTTAAAACAGTCAGTTGTTTTCAGCCCAGACAGAATAAATATAGTGATCCATATACTTTTTGGCCTGACAGATCGATCTCTCCCTGTATCCCCAGTCAAGGCATATCATGCCTCTATTGATGTCTGTCAAGAAACCAGCATACAGCCACCGACAGCGGCTTAATACAGTGCAAATTCTCGGCACTGGGTAACACTGAAGTCTTTTAAAGATAGCTCAATGATTTCCACCTCTTTCCAGAGAAATGTATGTGTGTCAAAGGTACAATCAGAATCCCACTTTCATATCTTCTCCCCTAGCTTGGAAGTATCCTGCCTGCAGAATAATATTTTGCATGATTTCAAACACACAGTGGGATTACTGGGGCATTCCTCGAAGCTGAAGAAAGATTGCATTCTTAGTTCAGGTATACTCTTCTGATCTTTTACCATTAAAATAAAAAGAAAAGATTTTTATTGTCAAATTGCATCAAATACAAGACTTTTGCTTTCACCGTATCTCTGGTTTAAAATCAGATGGTTGCATTCATTACTGAAAGTACTGATGTGAATTCATAAAGGGGAAGTGACTATATGCAATCTGTTTAGCAATGCTAATATTGCTTTGCCAAATGTTTCATCCCAATAATTTTTGCATCAGTAGGGGAAGTTCAGAGGATGTTGCTTTAATAAATTATTTTTCCTGAGAGGGATTAGAGTCCTCTGATGGTGCCCCATGTGTTGTAATAACCCTGGGCTACAACAGTTTCATCATGCTGTGGTATCCTTTGTTGATTTATTGCTTAGCTAATGGTCTTTAGAGGGGAGACTTGCTAATAATTTTAATTCACTGCACATACAGTTCAACACGGATAGCATTATGGGTACCACCACATTGCGAACTTCTAACAGCCCAAAAGACTTACCAAGCAGCAGGCCCCATTCACAAGGAATTAATCAAAATCTAAAGGTAAGGATCCTGTTCAGACAGAGGGACAACCCATTAGGATACACGATTTTGTGTCTCTTAAAGAGACAGACTTTAAAAATAATTTACTAGTTTTTTTATAGGACATAACATCACACACCATTTCTCACACAGCAACAACAAAAATATAACTAACTAGTTAAAAAGGCAGAACTCTCTGCTCATTATAATTTTAAAAAGGTGTGGCATATGATGAAAAAGGTCAGTTACGTTGTGGTGCACACTAAATATTTTTTTTCAACAGAACTGTTCATGGAATATGAGCTGCAGAATCCCAATTTCTGTGAACACAAAAAAAAAGGTATGTGGTTAATGTTTACATTAAAATACCTTTGTGCCTTGAAAAACAAATCAGTTAATTTGTGCAACACATCCATGGAAGATTTTTTATTTTCCTTAAGGAAGGTTTTTTTATTTTCCTTAAGTGAATTCTGTTTAATCCCTGAGTGAAAATTAGACCATTCACTAGGAAAAGAACTCCACACATTTTGTAGGAGATAATTTGTCATTCAGTTCCTCAGGTAGAACTCTATTTAAGTTTTCAATGCCAGAATAAAGAATATTGAAAAGAAGCTCACATGAATTCTCATTAAAGATAGTAGATTGCTGAAAACATTGGTCTGCTTCTGTCCAGAAATTTCCTTCTCTCAAAGTCTACTTTCTTTGATGAGAGACTCATTGTCTCTCTAAGGAGTCCACTAACAAGTAAGCAATTTGTGCATTTCCTTATTTGGTGTAGATGATTGTCTTAATGGAACAGAGCCAAAACTGTTATTAGTTTCATAACTTCTATCTTGTTAAAACTCTGTTTTTTTTTTTTTTATTTATGTCTTTGTGGGACTCTAATGTAAAGTACTTGGAAAGGTAAAGGAACAGAATCCATAACTAGTATCCATAGCTAGTTAGAATAGAATCATAGAATCGTAGAATCTTTAAGGTTGGAAAAGATCTTTAAGATCATTGAGTCCAACCATTAACCTAACACTGCCAAATCCACCACTAAAGGATGGCCCCAAGTGCCATGTCTACAAGCCTTTTAAATACATCCAGGGATGGTGACTGAGCCACTTCCCTGGGCAGCCTGTTCCAATCCCTTACAACCCTTTCAGTGAAGTAATTTTTTCTAATAACCAGTCAAAACCTCCCGTGGTGCAACTTGAGGCCATTTCCTCTCATCCTATCACTAGTAACTTGGGATAAGAGACCAACGCCCACCTTACTACAACCTCCTCTCAGGTAGCTGTAGAGAGTGATAAGGTCTCCCCTCAGCCTCCTCTTCTCCAGGCTAAACACCCCCAGCTCCCTCAGCCGCTGCCCATCAGACCTGCTCTCCAGACCCTTCCCCAGCTCCGCTGCCCTTCTCTGGACACGCTCCAGCACCTCAATGTCCTTCTTGTCCTGAGGGGCCCAAACCTGACCCCAGGATTCGAGGTGCGGCCTCACCAGTGCCCAGCACAGGGGCACCATCCCTGCCCTGCTCCTGCTGGCCACACTATTCCTGACACAAGCCAGGACGCTGGTGGCCCCCTTGGCCACCTGGGCACGCTGCTGGCTCATGCTCAGCCGCTGTCAGCCAGCACCCCCAGGTCCTTCTCCGCCAGGCAGCTTTCCAGCCACTCTTCCCCAAGCCTGTGGCGTTGCCTGGGGTTGTTGTGACCCAAGGGCAGGACCCGGCACTTGGCCTTGTTAAACCTCATACAATTGGCCTCGGCCCATCGATCCAGCCTGTCCAGATCCCTCTGCAGAGCCTTCCTACCCTCCAGCAGATCGACACTCCTGTCCAATTTGGTGTTGTCTGCAAACTTACTGGGAGTGCACTCAATTCCCTCATCCAGATCATTGTTAAAATTATTAGACAGAACTGGCCCCAACACTGAGCCCTGGGGAGCACCGCTTCTGACCAGCTGCCAGCTAGATTTAACTCCATTCACCACAACGCTTTGTGCTCAGCTATCCAGTCAGCTTTTTACTGAGTGAAGAGTATGCCTGTCCAAGCTATGAGCAGCCAGTTTCTCCAGGAGAATGCTGTGGGAAAAGGTGTCAGACTTTACTAAAGTCCATGTAAACAACATGCACAGTCTTTCCCTCATCTACTAAGCAGGTCACCTTGTCATAGAAGGAGATCAGGTTAGTCAAGCAGGACCTGCCTTCTAGTTTGGTAGTGTAAAACAGGAGCGAAGCCTTTTCATCTACCCAACTTTAGTGCTTAAGGCTTAGAGAAATCTCTCCTTTTCCTCTTCACCTCTGTCGTGCACCAGGTACCCAAAATTGCTATGCTATGTATAAAGTTCATGGGTAGAATACATCCATGCTCTGAATGCTCTCTGCTCACAATATAGAATTAGTATTCTAGGAGTTTTGTCATGCAAGATTGTGCAAGTACACAAATGGAACTGGCAGCTATTTATGACCATGACGTTTCCAAAGTACAAGAGATCGGAATGGTACTAGCCCATAGTTAATAGCAGAAGAATTCAAGAGCTGGCCCAAGATAAAATAACTAACATTGAGATTGTCCTTGTACACATGTCATCAACTCCATAAATAAATGGCATTGTGTCACACATGTTGGAAACTTCCTGATGTATTTCCATTTGTGTCCTCAAAATCACAAAGTTGTTGGTAATTGCAAAGGTAATGGAAATCCTAATCTGTTCATCATATGTCTTTTACTTAATTGTCCCAATCTGAAGAAAGAATATACTTTTAAAACCCTGTTCAAATGTCACCTGGCATGTCACAGGCATCCAGCTGCCCCCTTAACACTTCACATGCTTCAGCTGAATACGGAAGAACAAGAATATATTTTTTACAGAGTTTTCATGCTTTCCTAAACAGATGCAGTGTGATTGAAAAGTAGCGAAGGATGAAACAGCAAAATTCAGTTGTCTTTTGTGTACACAATAGCAACTTAGTATGGTAACTGCTAGTATGGCACAGATCCTAGTAGCTTCCTCTGGGTGCATCCTAGTTTGTGTCCTAAATGTGAAAGTATTTGGCAAACTTAGATTTGTGTTTTTATTTTTAAAACCAGTCTTTCACTACTCAGGGAGAAATACTTAGAAGTGATCACGATTTCAGTGACCCAACTGTTATAAGAAACCACTAACAATCATGATGTTGCCACATAGAAAGGAGGAAAATATATATACTTGTAATGGCATAGATTAAAGTTTCAAGTTATCAAAAAGTGAATTTTGGTGATGTGCCTGAATGGGCACCCAAAACCGATGAGCATTGATTAAAAAAATTTGGCTTCAATAAATACACTGGATCATACTGTAAGCTTCAAAATGAAATCCTGCATTTCAGCTAGCTACTGGGATTTTAAAGAAAATACTGAAACCCTAAACCAAGTGCAGTGAGAGTTGGCAGGGGGCACAAGCACTACCTGTAACACATTTGAACACTCTTATTTAAGTTGCTCACTGTTATTAGATACTGAGTGATGAGGATTTAAACATCTATTTTATCAACTGCTTCTCTCCAGTGAAGGAAAAGCAGCATCATACCATTAAGATGCTCTAATCTCCTTTGCAGGATAAATCACATTGGAACTATATTTAGGTCAATGAGATTGACATCTTTATTCCCATTCATTCTGAGAAAAGGGTACAGAAGACCAAAATGACTACTGGGATTTCTGAGCATGATCAAAATGATGTTAGTATGGCAGATTTTTTCTCATTCTAGTCACATAACTATTGCTGCCTATGGCATACACAAAAAAATACCTTGTGCATTTCATCTAAGAATGATGGGAAGAATGCTGAGAGACAGATGCAAGGCTGCGGACTTCCTCATTATAAAGAAGACACAAAAGAATTAAAGAGCACATCTGAAACATAAAGACCAGATTCTGATCCTTTTCTGCTAGAGATCAGATTTATACCTTTTTTTAACAAAAAAAACAGTGAGTAAAGAATTATTTAGTTTGCAGGTCTTGCTCTCCTGTAAAAGTAGGCACAGACCCAAAGACTAGCCACATATCCAGACTTCAGCTTACACATCTAATAAGAGTTTCTAATTGTTTTTCATTGTCACTCAAAAAGATTTAGTGGATTTGCAGACTTGTTTTGCTCATTGATACAGAAAGAATATTTTCCCTTTACTCAGGTGAAACAAAGTGAAGCAAAGGACAAAAATTGGAACATTTTATTACTCAAAAGGTATTTCATAATTGTCTGAAGCATTCCCATTTAATCAAACCCACCTAATGTTATTGGTAGCCCCATCCAGTGTTGATTTAATCAAACTGATACAGAGCAGTTGAGAGCAGGGCTTGGTTCAAGTAGCTTCCTCAACTTAATTTATTTTCCTCGAAGCTGGACATATTAGTTTCACACACTTTGACACTTCTGATAATGAAAACATCAGTAGCTTGGTACAGCTGTAATGAACATATAAATAAAAGCCACAGGATCAGCCTTTTTGTGTGTTACAGATACCTGGGGACACCAGGCCACTTCTGAGTGCAACACAGGAGTCTGATGCCAACGTAAAGTTACGTAGCTGAGATGGAATAACCCCAGGCAACCCGGGCTGGGCATCGCTGGCTAGAAAGGACCTTTGCACAATGAGAGATGGGGGTCCTAGTGGACAAGCAGAACGTGAGTCGGCCGTGGGCTCATCCAGCAAAACAAGCCAATGACACCAGGCTGTGTTAGCAAGATTGTAGCCAGAAAGCTGAGGGAAGGGATTTCCCCCCTCTATTCAGCATTTATGAGATGGCATCTGGAATAGTGTCCAGTTTTGGATTTCCCAGTATGAGAAAGACATCGACATACTTGAGCAAGCATAGTGGAGAGCCATCTATATGGGCAGTGGACTGAAACATGTTATGTACTAGGAGAAGGTGGATGTATTCAGAGGAATGGGTTTGGGAGAAGGCTAAGGGTGGATCTTATTGCTGTCTTCAACTGCCTATTGGGAGGACAGAGTCAAAGTGTTAGGGGTGTTCACTGGTGGAACTAGAGGCAACAGGAAAAGTTGTAAGAATGGAAATTGCCATCACATATTAGGAAATTAATTTTCACCATAGAAGTAGTTAAATTCAGGGAGAGATTGCTTAGAGAGGCTGCAAAATCTCTTTCCTTGGAGATATGAATGTGAATAACTTGACTGGACAATCTTCTCAGCAACCAGAGCCAGGTCTAAAGTGACCCTGCTTTGAGTGCAGCGGGGTTGCACCCAATGATCTCCAAAACTCCCTTCCAGTTTGTATTATTCTATGTCTCTACTATTGCATTGGATTACACCCCTAGTTTGATGTCTGGTTCTACTGCAGATATCTGATATGACCATCGACTTTATTTCAATCACTGTTTTCACATAAACTGTAAAGAATACTGCTTTTTCTGTCAGTTTTGTCTCACATTGTGCGTGTTTTTGAAGTATGGATTTATCTGACTTTAAATTTGGGGATTACCAACTAGAACGGGGTTGAAATAATGATTTAAGCTTTTCTACACTTCTCAAAACTTGATTTGGAGCCAACAAGAACTATTAAGATAAAAGGATAATAACAGATTACTGACTTCTTATCTGTTCCATTTGGCTAGGTAACATATCTAACTTATTTCCATTTTGGTTATATTATTTGTTTTGAAATAATCACAACCAATATGTTACAAAAATCATGCATCTGCTCCTTAAATTCCTATTACTGTACTACATATTCAAATGTTAACCTTATACCCTAGATCAAGTGTTTTATTCACTACATCCTCCGACTTGCAAAGATGTATTACATATATGTAATGAATAAGCAAGAGGTACCTAATAAATGGAGTTGAGATCTATTAAATATCATTAACAGTTACCATAGAAAAAGCAGTGTAATCCAGTAAATAGCATATAAACTGAGGAGATGGCACAGGTTCTATTGTGGTCTCTGTCATATTTTCCTATGTAAGCTTTTTATGCTAACTACTCCCACGTCGATGTGGCTTCCTAGTAAATTTTAGCCCTCTCTCAAAAATTTTTTACTATCTATTAATTATGTGTTACCCAAATAAGATTAGGTATATGATATCAGAATTTATACCAAATTTGAAGATTATGTCAATCTGCAACATCATATCACACCAAAAAGCACAGTAAGATGCCTCCCTTCTCAGCTCATTCTTTCTCTTCAGAAAAAAAAAATCCTATTAGGAAATATGCATTCATTTCAGTGTGCCTCAAAAGTGAAAAAAATAGATTCAATGAAGAAGGAGTAAGGTAAGGCAGTAGGTGAAAAGAACAACTGATTGAGGACAGCTCCTCTACTAGAAGCAATGGGTAATTTACAATTATTAATATCTGCTGAGTTTAGCCTTTCATCTCATGGAATACTTTCATGAAGGTTGTGATATTCTAAAAATACTTCCTTACTTACCTGATCTAAAATTCACTGAAAGTAAATGGAAGATGTCTATTAACGGAGACACCGTGATTGCTTTGGGAGGGAGTTTTGGTGCTACGGATTGGACTCAAGGAAATCTCTGCAAATAATAGAATTTATACAAAAGGATGGAAGGATTATCTTCTAAGGGTCATTTATTATTGCTGTGTCCCTGCATAGCAAGTCAAAATAAATACTACTAATTCCTACTAATACACAGTGTTTTTTCTTGGAGATAAGTGGTTTACGATGTATGTCATGCTGCATTCTGTGCTTGCTGTACTCTCTCTGTTTTTTATTATGGCACAAATGCTCTCTTGTAGAATTTTAAATTTTAATTTCTACTAAACCATGTTAAGAGTCTGAAAGATCTTGTGTTAATAAAGCTCAGTTCGGTAAAGTTGCTACAAGGGGGATACGAGCTTGGTTAAATGCATTCATTTAAAGACCAGAGAGGACATTTACATGAAGAGTTCTTACACTGATATCGTTATATCCATTCCCATTTGGATCTCTATCATATGATCAAGGAGCGCACAGTAAAGTTGTAAGAGTAACTGCTTTCACTATCATATGTTCATCTTGAGTGTTTATTCAATCTGAAATACGACATTCAGAAAGATGGTCTGGGTGAGAGCACTCAGTAGTACCAGAAGTAAAAGTAACCTTCAGGAATCAGTGATATGAACATGAAGGTTAGCTATCTGTTCTTCAAGTCTGGGCAAACCATGTCCTCGCTCCAGCCACAGGCAGTGGGACCCTCAGATTCTGTGGATCCCACTTTGCTTTGTTGTTGACAGGCTCTTTCTGGACCAGTATCCTAAAGTGTGTCAGAGCGCAGGATCAAACACAGGCATAAAATAATTTGTAGTGTTTAATTGCTAGAACTCTCCCTGACACAGCTTTGTTCAGTGCCAGGCAGCATTCTCAAAATGCCTGGGCATGAATCGAGGCCCAGCATTGGGCAGGGATAATTCTCATCAGGCAGTACAAGCCAAGGCCACCTTTACAGGGAGGAACGTAATCAAACCCTAGAGATGTGAATCCTGCTGTGCCAGAGAAAGGGTCTTTGTCTAATTTGCTTGCCTTGACAAAGCCAAAAGGAGGAGGGCTTCCTTTTTTATGAACTCTCCAAAGGCAATCTCTTTATTTTCCTGAGGTCTTCTCATCTGCTAAATAATACTCGAACACAGTAATTTCAGTATAAATGAAAATAATAATTTTGTGCACCTTTACTAATGAAGTAAAATGCTAATTTTACAAGTGAGTTATAAATTAGCATTGCTCTAAAATTTCCAAATGAAATATTAATCAGAATTCAACATTATAGCAAAATTA
>VZTV01099078.1:2442-15195 GCA_013400875.1 Anhinga rufa
AGGCATCAAGTTTAAATAGGCTGAGGAATTCCAGTGTTAACTTACGTCCAAACAAGATATTTTCAAAATTGTAATGAAAATATATTTATTTGGTTTTTTTACTGAAGATTAGCTGCATGAAAAATAAGCTGATTTAAATTCTCTTTAGGTAAATGCAAAAAGAAAGATTCTGGGAAAACCATTAAAGATTGAAACAAGAACATTTCTGCACTGATCACTTTCCTTTTTGCTAGAACTTTTGAGAATACCTTTCCATACTCTGAGTGCTGGATGACGAACCCAACATCACAGACTCTCATGGGGTGATGAAGGTGCTTCAGCTAAAAAAAGTTCTGATTTCTGTTGTCTTCTTGAAAGAAAGGGAAAACTCCCTGTTTGAGAAATCTACCTTTTAAATCAATAACTTGTGAGAGTCCTATGTGTGACTGATTCCATCCTGAAAGAGTTCAAGCCCTACAGACTGAGGCAGCTGCAGGAGCACCTAGCATATTGGCTGGCATAGCAAAGCGGCAAGCATGGAGGAGCAACCATTAAAGCATTAGAAGCAGTTTAACCCCACAGTATTTTGTTCTTTTGTGAGTTATTTTAGCTTGTTTTATTCATGGAGAAGAAGATGGGAAAAGATAATGAAGTCTAAGGACAATGGGATTGTCTTGAGATACCTGATACACTCTCAGGGGGCAGATGGCTGATCTAAAAGGAGGAATAAAAATTATGTTTTTTCAAAGCAGCTCTAAGCTCCAGGGGACTGGGGAAATATGTTTTCTATTACATTTGTGGACACAGTCTCATCTGCAAGGCATTTAAATACATAGTACCCCTTTAGCACATAACTTCTGCTCATTTAGCTATCAAAATGGTTTTGTTGATTTTAGTCTTTAACCTTTAGCCTAGATGGTAAAAAAAGAATACCAAGGAAATCTTTGCAATGTCTGTGAACATAATAAGGGTAAAGTGTCAGAAAGTAAGTTTCTTTCTGACCACTTAGTATATTCCAGTATAAACCCTTTGTAAATGATCTGTGTACTTTCATATTTCAACTTTCTTACTTAGGCTGCATGTTAGATGGAAGTGCTAACTTTAAAATTAGTCATCCTTATGTGCAAAGCACTGGAAAAAGATAGATGTTTTGAACATAACAGGCTTTACATTAAACTCCAGCACAGATTAGATGAATTGTGGAATTATGCCTAATACTCTTAAAGGGTTTTAGTGATGAAACACGCAGTAGGCCCATGCTGACATTAGGTCTTACACATCTAAGGTATACATAATAGAGATCCAGGGCCTTACAGACCTAAGGTTCTACTGGTTTATATTAAAACTTCTAAAATGTTAAAATTTTGACCAAAAATACCCAGGTTTTTCTATAGTCAGCAGTATCTCCAGTGGTATTTCTGGATGTTTATGAGGGTCTGTTCTGTGTTTGCCTAGTCCACAGACTGTATACTGCCTTCACCATAGGACTTTGACATGAAATTTGCTATGATAACATATGAACTTAAATATATTTGTAATATTATATTTCTTAGAAGATTTAAAAGAATTTGCTTTATGGACCACTGATTTGCTAGTGTTCACTTACCACTGAACAATGTTTTTCCCATCCATAGTATGGATTTTATCTTAGACCTTTACAAGTTAGTCATCTTACCTAAGCTATTCTTATAGACTATTTCATAAGATAAGGAGAGGTATCTAAAGCCCATAGCATCTAAGACAGATAAACTCCTGCCTGAAAACTCCTGTCTCTGTCCAGGACTAGACTAGTCAGCTAAAGTTCCAGAAGTCACTGGGAATAGTTCAGTATAGCTAAGTACAGTGAATCATAAAGAAGCTGATAAGTTTATGTTGCAAACAGATTATCTTTAAATCAGGAACTGGGTGTGAGTTTTCAACAGCAAAGGATGGAATTATATGACTATTTTTACTAGCAGTCAGACTGCATGAAACAGTAGTACTGTCTGGTGTTACAGTCTATGAATTTGTGTATTTTAGACATTTCTAAACAGTTTTATTGTATTCTACAGCCTTATTGTGTAAGGAGAAACAAATTGAAGAAACAAATACATATTGGGTTTATGTGGCAAGGTTTTGGTAGTGGAGGGGCTGCAGGTGTGACATCTGTGAGAAGACACCAGAAGCTGCCCCCATGTCAGAGCCAGATCCAGCTGACTCTAAGACAGATGTGCCACTGGGCACAGCTGAGCCAATCAGTGGCATTGGTGCTGCCTCTGTGATAACATATTTAATAAAGGGAAAAAACTGCTGCACAATAGCAGCTGAGAGAGAGGAGTGAGAATATGTGAGAATAACAACTCTGCAGACATCAAGGTCAGTGAAGAAGGAGAGAGATGAGGTGCTCCAGCACCAGAGCAGATTCTCCTGCAGCCTGTGGATAGGACTATGGTGAGGCAGGTTGTTCCTTGCAGCCCATGGAGATCTACTGTGGAGCAGATATCCACCTGCAGCTGGTAGAGGACCCTGCGCCAGAGCTGGTGAATGTCCCTCAAACAAAACTGTGAACCGTGAAGAGCCCATGCTGGAACTCCTGGCAGGAACTGCGGCCCATGGAAAGAAGGCCAGACAGGAGCAGGTTTGCTGGCAGACCTGTGACTCCATGGGGGACTCACGCTGGAGCAGTCCATTCCTGAAGGGCTGCACCCTGTGGAAAGGACCCACGCTGGAGCACTTCATGAAGAGCTGCAGCCATGTGGAAAGGACCCACACTGGAGAAGTTTGTGAAGGACTGTCACCTGTGGGTGAGACCCCACGATAGAACAGGGGAAGAGTGTGAGGAGGAAGGAGCAGCAGAGACAGAGCATTATGAACTGACTGCAACTGACCCCATTCCCCATCCCACTGCACCACTTGAGGTGGAGTAGGTAGAAGAGTTGGGATTTAAGTTGAGCCTGGGAAGAAAGGAGGAGTGTGAGGAAGGTGTTTTTTTAGATTTGTTCTTATTTCTTATTAACCTACTCTGCTTGATTGTCAATAAATTAAATTATTTTTTTTCTCATGTCCAGTCTGTTTTCCCCGTGGCAGTAAGTGAATTCCCCATCCTTATCCCAACCCATGAGCTCTTCATCATATTTTCTCTCTCTGTCCTGTTCAGGAGGGGGGCTGACAGAGTGGCTTGGTGGCACCTGGCAGTTAGCCAATGTCAGCCCACCACAAAATAATAAAAGAATTGTTTCTTGAACTTGAGACTGTGCAAAAAAGATGTCAGGCAGAAGACAGAAAACTAACTTATGGGGAATGGGAACAAAGAGTCCAAAATGCTAAGGCCTCATCTGTGCACAAGGCTACAGCAGTGTAATTAGATGCATGATTAATCATGGTTTAGTTGACAAACTGAATCTGTCCTGATGAAACCAGGTCTGAACTTGCATAAAAATGTCTGTACGTAAGATACATTAGTTTAACTAAGATAAAAAAATAAGATAATCGCGTACAACTTGACTGCACAGATGACGAATTTCAGACTAACGTAAAACCAGCCCCTAAACAGTGCAAGATATAGAAGGTTTTCTTGATAAATTCCGTAAGAAGTTGTTCAGTCAACTTTTCTGTGTTTATTTCTATATTTTTTCACATTTTAAAACTTCTCATTCTCTATTACTTCTATATTCATGTGGAGTATTCTGTGATTACTGAACATTCAGTCTGTGTGAGCCAGGGTAGACGTGACTGTAACATTTGAATAAAGGAATTGGAACATCTGAATTAGACTTCCCCTTGCTGAAACACTTGTCAGTTACTAAATTGATCTGTTTCCCCTGTGAACTAATGCAATAAGGGATTTTAAAAATATATAACTGGAGTGCATTTTAAAGGCTGTTATTTCAATGACTTTATGTACAACCCTCAAATATATTTAACTTTCTCTTAATGTTGCTTTTTTGGGCACTTGCCAAAATAAATTTATAATACAATGTCTATTAGCTGGTTTACCAGTTTGGAATTTTATCTATGACTGGCATTCTAAGTATCGATAAAACTGAGGATTTGCTAGGAAAAAGGTTAAATTCTAAAGGCAATTTCATGGCTTTGATCTTTGCGCACCAGTCCCATTAATAGAGATAACAGCTGCAATGAGGAATGGGGGTATTCCTCAGCTCCACCTTCATACTGTGAGACAAATTGAGGTAAAGGATTTTGAGGAAATGAAGTAAAATAGGTTGATCTACAGAATATATAACATTGAATGCAATGTCTTATATTACAGGTAATATAACACCTGCACTTTTTTTGCCTGTTCCAGGGATGGCTCACTTGCAGACCACACCAGTCTGCATCACCCAGTAAGAGGAAGAGTATGATTTCCTTAGGAGACAGGCAGAGGAGCTCTTCACACTTTGACATCATGGAAGTAGGTGCTTTAGCAATACTTCAGACAGACAGATGAGATGGATGTTATCCTTTTTCAGCAAATTTTTCTGATCTTCTTTGAGTAGCTTTTCTAATATGAATGTCAGAAAAGAGAAGTGCTATTTCTGATCTCCATAAAAGAAAAGTATGAGTTAAATCTGGCAGTTATTACTATTTCTAGACTGAATTTTGATCTTAACAGCGTATGGCAGTGGCTGTTTTGTAATTAGCTGCCATTAAAAGAAGATGTCTATCAAAATGTTAACAAGGATGGTGGTCAATCTCTGTCAGATTTATTGAAAGCAAATACATTTACAAGCTCCATCATAAATCTAGGTCAAGTAATGAGATTCTCAACTTATTTTCGATAAAGCAGTTATTACATTATGCAGGCAGAATGGCATGGTACACAACAGTTCAATTTCATCAGCTCTTTCCACATCAATGAAATCACAAACCAGTACTGTTTAAATTTTGATTTATTTCATTGTCATCTATTAGCCTAGAATACATGCATACATGGAATATTTTGGCAGAATATATAGTAAAAAACTTAAGAATTCTCTTATTTCTGTTGAGATCCAAACAATAAAATGTTAAACTCTTCTTTAAGAACAAAATGAAGTATCTACATTTTTAATATTTCATTTTGAAATGCTGAAATTATTAGTATTTTGAAATTAATACTACAGTCAGCACTCTCTTACACTAACATTAATACACACAAACAATGTGTAGATCCAAATGATACAGAACTGCTTCTTTAATCTGTTAACTTTTAGTGAGCAGTTCTAAACATGAAGAAATTTCCTTAGGCTTGCTAAGTGTTTGATGAAGTTTAGAACTCGTTTCCTCTCTAAATCCTGAAATAATTAGCTATTTAATGTAACTTTGAGCTCAAGGTGAACTTTCTAAGTGCTGGACTATAGGATAATATAGAATAATATTTGCCATCTATCTCAAAAATATTTAGGTATTTTTTTCACTTCAGTATCTGAGTAAACCATGTAATGGTAAATAGTTTTCTTGTAAGCACATTCAGTACCAAGGCAGGAACTTGTGGTTCATCATCCTGCACTGATCAATGATTGAACAATCCGTTGGTGTTTAGGAAATTTATATAAATAGTGTGAGATGTGATTTCAGATTCCCTCAACCGGAAAAGGGAACTGAAATTATTTGTTGCTACTGAAGGCGTGCTCTGCTCACAGAACAAGCAAAGAGCATAACATCCTCCATAATTTTATAACTCTAATTCATTTTTCTTCTCATTTCCTCCACCTAAAATTATGTGGAAAATTTGGACTAAATTGAGAAGTAATCTGGGGAGAAAAGAGTAGGTTGTTTAAATGATTATGCTGCTGAAGAAGTTGTTCTTCCCAGACCATACTCACACCATGGCTCTAGTTGCATCTACACTTGCCATGGTTTTGGCTGGCATAGAGTTAATTTTCTTCACTGTAGCTGGTGTAGTGCTGTGTTTTGGACTTAGTATGAGAATAATACTGATAACACACTGATGCTTTAGTTGTTGCTAGGCAGTGCTGAACTAGTCAAGGACTTTTCCAGCCTCCCATGCTCTGCCGGGTGCACAAGAAGCCGGGAGGGGAGGGGGCACAGCCAAGGGAGCCGATTCAAACTGGCCAAAGGGATATTCCATATCATATGATGTCATGCCCAGTATATTAACTGGGGGAGTTGGCCGGGGTGGGCAGCAATCGCAGCTGGGGAACTGACAGCATCGGTCGGTGGGTGGTGAGCGGTTGCACCGCTTGTGATTTTTTCTGGTATTTGTTCCTCTCCCTTGTTCTTTTACTTTTAATTATATTATTATTATCCTAATAATTATTATCATTACTATTATTGCTATTTTATTTTAATTAGTAAACTGTTCTTATCTCAACCCACGAGTTTTCTTGCTTTTGCTCTCCCGATTCTCTCCCCCATCCCACAGGGGTGGGGGGAGTGAGCGAGCAGCTGCCTGGTGCTTAGTTGCTGGCTGGGGCTAAACCATGACAACACTTAATGTTAGGGTTAGTCATAAATTTACATTTAAGCCTATAACTGGTGATCTTGTGTAATAAAAACACCTTAGATCAACCCCCAACAGCTGGCCATACTTCAAATTCAGCACTATGTGGAATGTCCAAATGCAAGGTAGCAATGTCTACTGGACCTTCCTGCTCTGTATGGAATTTATCCATATACTGAAAGTTGTAAATGCCATAAATCCAGCAATGGTAATTCTGCAATTTCTTGGTCTGTCATTTCTAGCCTTCTATAAACTTTTATTTCCTTTTCTTTTGTTTGTGATTAGAGAAAGCAGGGAAAGAGGATCCATTCCTAAAAGGGCTCTGAGAGGCAGAGTGTGGACCACTGTAGGATGGCTTCAAAGTAACGGATGTGAAAATGTGGATTTTGTGTCTTAAATCAGGTGAAGATGATCTTCAGATTAGACCCTGGGGATAGCTGTGTGCTATATCACTAGATGGATGTTGTTTCTCAATGGTGTTACTGACTGCTTGGTTATGCTTAGGTGAACAAAACAGTCAGATTTGGGCTGATGATTTTGCACTATGTGTTCATTTTTGACATAAAATCAGTTTAATGTTTCCATTATCTTTTCTCATCTTTTTGCATTCTGTATAAAAAGTTCACAGAGACAATATTGTGAAATTGAGGAAGAATAGTAAATCAGTTGGTTGATTTTGATATAGTTTCTATCCAGAATATTTTTGGACTCTTGAATTAAGCATCTGAATATAAGTTGTATTTTTCCTAAGTAGTTCTATGTTTGAAATGTTGGAAGCAAGCCACAGTTTTCTGGACTCACAGGGTACCACTATAGATCAATATTACCCTGTCTGAATACATGCTATATCCTGGCTAACTACACACCACAGGTTGGAAGCTCTTCTACAACTAGATTCAAGCACAGATCCCCATTTATCTCCTAAGTAAAGATATCACTTGGTTTAAATCATCATGTGGGGTTTTTCTTCTTTTTTCTTTTTTCTTTTTTTTTTTTTTCCTGCCCAGGAAAGAGGAATTTGATGACTTACTGAAGGTTTCAGGAAGCCCCAAAGAAACTACTGCTGTGCTTCATGATCAGGTAGTTTGGACACACAGGATTTATGTACTGTAATAAACATGATCTGGCTACCTAGATACACTGCTGTTTGCAGTTTTAATGGCTAATGGACAGAAGCAACTACGGGGCTCACAAAGTATATGATGGCATATTCTCAAGCATATGGTGTCCTTTCTGGATGTTCCTCTTGAGTTTTGCTGTGAAGAGGATTAAAGGAGAAGAAAAGATATTTCCTTGGCTAAAGTTCTGCTCACTTGTAGGGGAAGGAGTCCAGGATGATATCCTTTCCCTACTGACAGAGCATTGTAACTCTACAGTGAGAAACTTGTGCCAAACATTGTTTCTGTTGCAAGGGTTTATGAATAGGAGATCAGAATTTGGTGCCAGACACCTGAAACACAATAGTTGGTGGCAACTTTGCATAGCTAACATTACAAAACTGGAGAAATTTTGAAGGAAGCTAGTAGTTAGACATGTTCTTTCAGAACTCCATAGTGGGGGAGAAAAACAGAACACGGAGTCAGAAGAATCAGGGAAGTAATCAGGATTGAGGTTTGAGTGGAATAAAATGGTGTCCAAGAAAGAAACACAGATGATGTCATGACACACTGTAACCCTCTCTCTGTAGTCCCTGCTGTCAGTTCACTCCCCACTGCTAGGGTTTTGGCTGCTCATGTAAGGTGTCCAGCTTTGATACACCCCAGCTGTGTAACCTTGACTCACACTGCTGAGGCAGAGCTGTGAGAGCAACCATATATACACAGATAAGAAAGGTAAAAATTGTAGAGTGGCAAAACTGCTGATCTGTGATTGCTAGGAGATCAAGGATTCAAGAGAGAAAACATCAACATAACATAAAAACTTAAAGAAATGCAGAGAGGGTAGCTTGAGGATGCTCTAGTCAGGGACAGTCAGGCACTGCCAGGTTGGGGTTGAGCCATCAGGGTGTCAGCACTGACAGAGTAGGAGGAAGGCAACAGCTCTGCGCCCTTGATGATGGCTCTTGGGAACCATGGCCACCAACTCTTCCCTCCTCACTGACATCTGCACAGCTCGTGAAGGCTCTTCAGTTGCTGTACTAGAGCATGTGCACACCAGTGCTTAACCTCATAGCACACTAAATATTAGTGCTTTTTTAAGTGCATTGGCCAAGAAATAATTTCTTTGTACTTATGAGTTACCCATATTCTGCTTGCAGAGTCTTTTTGTGTCAGGCTAATGATGCCCAAACAAACTGACTGTAAAAATATTTTGTAGAGGTTAAGAGGTGATTTTATTATTATGCTCGGAAGCCAACATGCATATTTAAGAAAGTTGCAGCATAATAGGAAAGGAACATGATCTTGGAAGAAGTAATCTACATTTGTAGAATTAGAAAAAAAAAAAGAATTTCATCTAGCAGGAGGTACAGTAAGTGTCCCTGGGATGGATGAAGTGTCCTTTGCTGCAGCCATACATCTAGAAGAGCTCTGATGCTCAGAGCTATCTGACATTAAATCATGTCAAGCAGAAGCAAACACCAATGGAAAAAAAAATCATTAATGTTTTTAATTAGGTTGTCTTGAATTCTCATCTGCATTCTGAAAGCAAAGGGCTTATTTCAGTAAAAATCATGGCCAGCTTCTGTAGCAAGGAAACTGGCTGTACTCTAACTGAATTGGGCCCTAAATTTGTTGTTG
This sequence comes from Anhinga rufa, assembly GCA_013400875.1. NCBI lineage: Eukaryota > Metazoa > Chordata > Aves > Suliformes > Anhingidae > Anhinga > Anhinga rufa. The sequence goes on from VZTV01099078.1 coordinate 11,584, forward strand.
GCAAGAGCAAGGAAGTGTTTTGCTCTGGTGTCTGACCCCATTGGCAGTGGTGCTTGTTAATCACACAACCCATTACAATGCACTGTACAAGGAGGAATCTCAAAAACATCTTATTGCTGAGCTAAAGGTTATAAAGTACAGGTTTTTTTTACTAACCAGATTTGTGCTCTGTTGTGTTTAATGGTAGTTGTGCCGGTCCGTGATTATTCACAAATGTTGACTAGAGACTGTGGCTGAGAACCCTCAGTGTGAGTGCAAGAAGGGGAGGACCTCAGAGCTCATGTTTTGAAGCAATATTTAAGCTAGTTTAACACTGAGCAATAAAATGAAAACAATAACATGGAAAACGAAGGCTAAAAATGTTTAATTACTTTACCCTGATCACCCTGCTCCCTTCCAAGTTGGCAAGTAGGAACTGGAACTTGCCAAATATGCTTTATTTTTAAATCTTTTATTCATTGGCAAAACTGCATATTGCATCAGACCTCATAAATGTGTTTTACAGTTTTGTAAGGTTTTCCAGCCTGCTCATACCTATGTGCCATGTGCACACAATTAGAGAACTGATGCATACAGGGGCAACTCTGACTTTAGGTTTTGTGGGGGTCCATCCCCCAGCGAATTTTGTAACTCTAGATAAAATCTCTCTGAGTCAGGCTTTCCTCTTGAAAAGGAGCAGCAGCAGCAGCAACAGCAACAGCAGCAACAATGGCTAGCACCAAGCCCAGCAATGCAGCCCACTGAAGTGGTCTCCACCCATGCAGTAATCTTTGGATGGAAGGAATCCCCCCACCACCAGCACCTTCCACCCCTCCAGCTAGAAAGCTCAGGAACCACCCACCCACATGTGCAGTGTTTTTGTGTGTATGTTGGAAGTTCCCTCTAAACACTGCTCTAGGATCTTGTTTAATGTGTAGCAGAACTTACAAATATCAGTAATGTTAAAATACTGACAATAACAAGTAAATGAAGAAGTAGCTTAGTCTCATAAAACCCTCAAAATCTGGTAGTGGAATCAGAGACATGGCATTGCACTGGCTGATTTCTTTTCATCTGGGAGATGGGCATCACTGCAGTTGTGTACACTTTCATTTACACTGGCCATTTCCTATGATCCTTTTTAGTGTGCAAACAACCCAACTAGCAAATAACTAATATTTTTTGTATATAAGCATTCTAGTGAGTGTGACTGATTTAAATTTGGGTATTGGTTAGTAAGCAATGTCTGGCAGTATCTGATGGCTAGTTAGCTCAATGGAGTGTAATCTTATTCACATAATTCTATTGCTTTCAGTTACTTTTCCATATTCAATGGGAAATAAATAGGGACAGTATCTGTCTTTTTGAGGAATAAGGTATTTGAATCCCTTTTTTGGGGTGGCACAGATGAATGTCAGTTCGTCACTGAAGAAGTTGAGCTAACTTTCTAGAAGGATTTGTGTGCATAAACTGTCAGTTGCATGCATCCCTGGATGTGCATTTCCACACAGTGTAGCCTGGTCCGAAGGTGACGTTGTATTACTGTTGCGACTGAAATGTGCTTTCATCATAACTATGCCTTAGCTGATCAGCAAAGAAGTGTCACAGGTTGTATAAAAGACCATAACTTAAAAATAAAACCAATGTACTTAGGAAGGTGGGTTCATGTAGTTAAGCATATTATTTTTTTACAAAAGCTAATTATTTATTACCAATATTTGGCTCAAAATATAATCCTACAAAATTAATCGTTCCCAATTGTAAAATCTGGCAATTACAAATCAAGATTAACAAAGGGACCTTACTGATAAAAAGCACAGACTTCTTTTGCAGGCACATGCTTTTCCTCTCAGATGACAAAGGAAATCAGACATCTATCTATGAATTTGATTTTAGTTTAAAATTTTTTTAAAATACTTATGTATGTATATATATGAATATACATATGACTGTATGTGAATGCACGCATATAGAAGCTATCTCTAAATTTGACATTATTTTGATTTTTATTTTAAATTTTAATACAGTTCCTTTGTATATTCCAACAAATGACCGATGTATATTGCAGTTCTGTATCCAATTTGTTTTTCAAATATTCAATGTGCTGAATCATAGTTATCTTAAAGACCATATTTCTTTTCATTACCTGTCAGACTGACTGTGCTCTACAGGAGCAGTGTGGTTGACAAGGTTCAGGAAGAATGCATTCCTGTGCATTCTGTATCATATTAACTGCTCTAAGACTATATTTTCTTAGCTACTAATAACTCACATATTTCAGTCAGATTCTATAACTTTTCCTTTTCTCATAATCTTTCTACAGTGAAGAGAAATATTTGACAATAACATTTATCATTAAAAAATTAAATTAAATAGGGGAATGAGTGAGCACAAATGCAGAATAAAGTACTCAGATATCCATAAATCATTTTTTTTAACCTTGTACAAGATAGGATTTCCTAGATACAAAGGAATGTGGTTTGATATATATAGATTAACAACATGCTTTGCCTTTTATGGATTTTGAAAGAGATTAATTTGGATGTAAGGAAACACAAAACCTTGTCTTGTCATGAATTCCAGGGTATAACATAGGGAACACTATCAAAACTGAGATGCCAATAAATCCTAATTCTAAAGTAAATAGGTCAAAAAGCTCAGAAATTTGAAACTGCACATAGTGTCCAAGAAGAAATAATTTTTTACAGAATTTTGAGTTCTTCCAGGCTTACGGCTTAGTGAAACAAAATAAAGCAAATGTAATACCAACACAATATTGAGACATAATAAACACAGAGTTTTCATAGTTCCTTTTACCAATATTGATGCAGTAGTTTAGACAGTGTCATCTGAGGTGGCTTAGGCTGGTTCAAGATTATGTTTAATACTTTGTGAAAGATTTCTTTTGAGATTTTCAGCTACTGGCCCAGAATTTGAGTTGGTCTTCTATAGGGTCTGTGCATACCTGACAGTCCCATGCACTGTACAGTCAACTGTACTCTCTTTTTTGGATAGATTTTATGACATTTCACTCTAGCCATCAGAAAGATAGGGGAAGGATTCAATTCAATGTTGATACCTATATTAGGTATCTACCTCTGTCGTGTGGCATATGTATGATCCCTGTGCAGATAGCTCAGACAACCTAGGACATCTCAAATGGCAATAGCTGTCATTTGGGCAATCAAATTTGTCAATTCAGTTGCCAGGATTCTTAATGAAACCTAGTTGATAGAGACTCAAGTGCAATTCAGCACATGCCAGTGCTCATTTGCCTATTGGGTTCATTCAGCCCAATTTGGATATCTGCTTTAGGCTGTCATTAACTCTTTCTGGAGTCACCAGACTCTGGAGAAATTCTATATAATTAAGACTTCTCCAAACCTTAAAAGTATAAGATACATTTAAGGGCTTAAAGCAAAATACTTAGTTTTTAGATAGTTTAAGATATGATAAATTCACATTTTCTGACAATTTCCTGTGTGATTTGAAAAGAAAGAGGCATTACTTGTAGTGGTTCATCATCAGTAAATTTACAAATTAGACCCAAACGTTATAATTTTCTAAGATGCAGAGTTTTCTTTCAAAGTATTTTCTTGGCAAAGTTTTCATCTCAATAAATCTTTTTTTTTT
>VZTV01099081.1:0-27191 GCA_013400875.1 Anhinga rufa
CGGCTACGGACAGCCAGCACCCCGTCAAAGCCGGAGCTAAGGGCTTTGTCATCCCTGCTCTGGCGGGCATCCCCCTGGGTGCTGGGAGCAGGGAGTGCTGCTGGAAGTGGGACCTGCTGCCCACAGACCACCCCGGCGCAGAGGATGGAGGCTGCCAGCCCGGAAACATATGTCTAAGCGTTCCCTGAAAGGCCCTATTTAATCTCGGCTCAAGGGCGTGATGTTGTAAAGACCGAGGGAATGAGCTGAGAAAAATTCCTGGTCTGAGCCAGGCTCTTTCAGCAGAAAAGCCGACCCCTGCATCGCCAGGAATCGCAGCATCCTCCCACCAAGAGAAGGGCCCAAAGCAGCCGCCGGGGCCGATGCCCGTCAGGAGCAGAGGCTTCGCGCCTCTCCCGCGGCATCACCTCCACCTCTCTGCTGCTTGCGGCTGGCTATGCCGGGAGCAAAGATTGACTAAACCCCCAAAAGACCCCAGCCTGGGCGAGACCAGGCCAGCGAAGGATCCAAATATTGGGTTTCCCACCTTCCCCCACTTGGCAGACCCTCAGGGTGATGCCCCCGTGGGAGCTGAGCCCGGCAGCTTTCCCCAGGGGCCAGCAAGAGGGACAGTGGTGCTGGGGGGATGCAAAGCCAGCAAACCCCTGGCTCGCACGCCCAACGCCGTGTGCTGCCCCTTTCATCGATGGGGAACTGAAACAGGGGAGCCCAAACCGTCTTCGCTTCAAGTTGGAAAGCGGATCCGTGCCCGGCCAGGGACCCGCAGCCGTCTCTCCTTGGCCAGTGCCTCTGCAGAGCTGGAGAAAGGCAGGCGCCTGCGGCAAGAAATTCTGGCCCGGAGCAAATATTTGAGTTGTTGAACCAAGAAAAAGAGGGAAGGAGGCTCGCTCAGTGGTAGTTGTTAATAAACAGAGAAGATTAATTTAACACAAAGGTTAAATATAACCAGAGAAGAGGAGGGGAAAAAAAGAGGAAGAAATAAAATAACTCAAACAATAGCAAATTAGAAGAGGTGTCAGTGGGGTTTTTCCATCTACAGAACATTTTTCAAGAGCTCAAACATCTCAGGCTCTGGAATTTTGTTGGCTCATTGTGCGTGCGTGTGTTTTGGGCTCTTTTTCTTCACCGGAGTCATTAAAAAGATGATATTTACCACTGCCTATCACAAAATGATGATTGATAGAAACCAGATGCCTGCATACCGATCTCATTAAATTTCTTTTTAAGCAATCCCATTCTGCACCCGCTAATTTGTACTCTGTGAGCTACATCTGGACCCAACGGACAGGATGTCAGGATTGCTTTTCCTCTCTCTTTTGCCCTTTTAACAACTTTAAGGACTCAACCGTTCCCGGTAGCGGAGCCAAAGGAAATAATTAAGGTGCAAAACCACTGCAGTCACTGGGAACCTGTTTTCTGTTCANCACCCCCCGAAGTTGCTGCGAGGCTTCAGCCGAAGCCCCGGCCAGCACTTTTAGACTATTTTTTTTTTTTTTGCTAGATTTTCCTACCTTTCATGTTTTCTCTCACCTCATCCCTCTACGTGGGAGAAACTCTCTCTAACAGCCTGGAGTCTCTCCACGTCCCTTTTCAAACCTCTCCTTCCAAATCCTTTCTGCTTGGGTGCCTGCAAAGCAGCTGATAATGGGTAGGCAGGTGGTGTGTGGTGCTGCTATTTATTATGCTGAGGGCTGTCTCACCGCTTCGCCTGCACGTTCCCCCTGCTCCTCCCAGCCACCTGTAGTCTATCGTCCTATTTTCAGGCTGGGGCAGGGGTGCTGGGTGCTGCCTGTGTTTACAGCTCCCAGCCCACGGCGAGAAAGGTCTCAGCCACGTCAGCGCCACCACCCAGCAAGACAGAAAAAGGCAAAACCAACTGGAGTAAGAAGAGGATGGTGCCTGCTTGCCCCCGCAGCTCAGCTCTGCCCGCGTCCTCTCTCCGAGGGCTCACGGGCCGGTGGAGACGGTGGTGGGCAGCATCTCCAGCTCCGGCGCGGGAGGGCTGGAGGGAAAAAGGCCAAGCCTCCGGTCCACACACTGATGCTAAATTCAACTTCTTCTACAGCTGAGGGAGAAGAGGTGTAGCTGGCCTTCCTCCAGGTGAAGCCCACATCCCGCTGCATCCCACACCCCTCAGGAGCAGACTCTGTGTGCTGAGCTGTGCTCGGAGGCCGTAGCACCCCAGGCACCGCGGAGCCCCAGGGCAGAGGGACCAGGACAGCCCAGTGAGGCTGGGAGAGGACCCAGCAGCAAAGATGCAGCCAAATCCATCTGGGCACGAGCTAGCAGCTCCCTGGGGGCACATCCCGCTGGCTTGTGCGTGCACAACTCACACCTCCGAGTCCTCATCGCTGTCGTCTCCCCCTACCACGTATGTGGATTCAGCCCAAAGCCTTTTGGCCATGTAGATGAACCTTTAGGCTAGGGGTAAGGACAGCTTTCATCAGATAAGTGAATTAACGGCACCAAAGTGGCTTTCCCGCACACCTCTGGTTTCTTACGGCCCTTGCAATCCCCTTCGCTCAGCGCCTTCATCCGCAGCATCATCCTCATCCTCCACACGTGTGTCCCTGCCCCTCTCTGCTGCCAAACCGCTGTCCCTGCCTGCGCCCCTGCCCGCTGGGTGCAAGCAGCACAGAGGGACGGCCGCGCCGGCCCCCTCCACCCCGCCGCCAGCATCTTCCCCTGCGGCGGGGACCCTTCCGACAGCTCTGCCACGCAGGCTCCGCGCGGCCCAGCAGGGTCCGTGGGCACTGGGAAACGATGCTAAAACATGACTCTTGCCTCCAAGGCAGACACATGGTGAGGATGGGGCTCGCTGGAGCTCGGCTGCGTGTCCCTGACCCCCAGGGACGGCGGAGGGGTTTGGGGGTGGAAGACAACCCCCGGCCGGGTGGAGAAGCGGTAACCCAGATTCACAAGGACATGGCCCCTGCACCGGCGCCCACCATCTGTCCAGCAAAATTGGGAACCCGGTTTTTGCTGGCATCCGCCACCACCTCTCCTCTCCAACGCTCCCGTGCCGATCTCCAGCAGTCCCGGCTCGGCGTTACCGGCGTCTCCGCTCGCCCCCGGCGCTGTGCTCCAGCAGGATTGCCAGCCAGCCAGCACTCCCCGTTCCCTGGCCGTGCTCAGCGCCTGCCAACCCAGCAAGGGCTGTCCTGGCGTTTCCCTGCCTTTAATGAGGGCTGAAACTCCGCAGCCGAGCTGCGTTCGGAGGTACAGCCCGGCTCCGCTGCAGCAGCCTCACTAACGGAGCCGGTTAGCAGAGCGGAGGCTTGGCCCTCGCCTCCTGCTCCGAGGGAGGGATTTTTCAGGGTGGGTACCAACACGTCCAGCATGTTCTCAGCCACAGCCAGGGGAACCATCCGGGGACAGCTTTTGAGCCCCCTGGTGCCTTTGCTTCCCTTGGTCAGGGATGTCCTTGCAGCTCTTGGGGTGCTGAGTGGGATCTTTGTAGCCCTGCACAGCTCACAGGCGATGCAAGGGCAGCCCTGGGACAGGGGACATGGGAAAGGCTCTTCTTGGGTCACCCCGAGAGCTGCCGACAGCCCCGAGGCCGCGGCGGGATGTGCCGCAGGGATCCCCACGCAGCCGCCCTGGCCATGAAGCAGCCGAAAGGGCTGGTTCCAGGTGCCGCGATCAGGGAGAAAGAGGGGCTGGTTTTAGGCAGAGCTTATTAAACCCACACTCGCCCCCTTGGCCGCTCGTGGAGGGGGCTGTTGCTTTGGAAGACATTCCCCGTGCGTGTCCTCGTCAGCAGAGCCCTGCTGCTCTCGGGCTCTCCTTGACACCACAAAACCACCCCTCCAGCTTGGCCACAGCGATTTGTGAGCGTGTGACAAGCCGTGGGCCGGGGCATCGCGGCAGAGCCGGTCCTTCCCTTGGGCCCTTTTCAAAGGGAGATACCTCGGTGGGGGATCTCTCCGAGCGGCTTTGCTCTGCAATGTACCCCTCAGCAGCCAGGAGCAGGCCGCTTCCCTCCGGACACCTCCACAAAGCACACGGTGGCTTTGGGGGCAGGTAGCTGCAAAATCATTCCTTGAAATGCCTTTTTTTTGGGTGGATTCAACCCATTTATTTAAATTCAGCTGAAAAAAACCAGGGTTTTCTGCGCTGCCAGACTCATAACTCAGGCTCTTTGCTATTTTAACCTAAAACTTACAATAGCGTCTGGCATCCAAGGAGTGCTTTTATATTTCAGAGCTCTTTGCAAACTGAGTCCAGGTGTGTTAGCTCAGGCTAAGCAGCTGTTGAAACCTGAGGGCCTGATTCTGCATTGGCAATCCTTTCGCTTCCCCTCCTACACCTCCTGAGGGGGAAAGAGCACATCAGGAGCGATGGAGACGGCAGTAATTTGGAAATTTGGAAAGCTGACGGGTCTGGAGTGGGGAGAGAGGGAACAGCGATGGACGTGGCGCAGCCTGCAGTGGCTGTGGCAGGTTGCATTGCCTGCGCTTGGCACAGCAGTAACGTTTGGCGCGGATCTGCCTGGGAGCTAATAGAAACTATCCCTGGGTTTTATCCCCTGACGGGATCCGTAATCCCATTCCGTGGGACAGATGCGGTCCCACGTCTGTGACCGCGGTACGTGTGTGTGGGTGTGGGAGCGAACGCTGTGACAGGACAGGCTGCAGTTCTAGCCCTGGCGCCCCAGGCTTAGTTGGGGTCTGCAGAGGAGGGTCCCGAGCTCCCGCTGATGCCACCCCTGCTTGCCTGGGTGCTCCCAGCCCCTGCATGCACGGTGGGCAGCGGGTGCTAGCATCCCCCAGCACAGCCTGGGAGAGAGGGGTATTGGCAATAAACCATTGCGAGGGCGTTAGAGAAAGGGGGATGCTGGGGGAGTGACGGCCACGTGCTCGCAGGGCTCTTGCGCTGCACAGCGAGGGCCAATGCAGGTGCCAGAGCTGCTGGAGGATGCCCTGCTCCTCTCACACGCCTGGGCTCCCCTGCTGTGAGCTCTTTAGCGAGGGGGGGGTTTCAACAAGGACTGATTCCTAAGTTACAGATGGGGAAACCGAGGCACAGCAACGAGCCTGGGGGCATGGGGAGGCTACAGGTGAGCTGCAGCCCAGGGCTCCCAGCTGTGCTAGCCAGCGTGCCCGCTCGGGAGCCACCCGGTCGATGGGCACGGCCCAAACGAGCAGGTTGAGGCTCCAGCCCCAGCAAGGGTTAAGGCAGCGGCTGTGAGATGGAGCCTGCAGAGGCCCCTGAGCTCCAGAGGAGGAAGATGAGCATGGCGAAGAGACTGTGCTTCCTCCAGCGGGAGGCTCCCCCACCGAGGAAATTGTCCATTAGTGACATAGTTTTAACCACACAGCACAGATTCCCATGATCCGGTGGCTGCTCAGCCAGAAGTCCCCATTATTCGTGTTTACGTCCCCTGGGACCCCAGAGGCCCTGCGAGATCAGGACCCCACCATGCTGCTGGCAGGACTGCAGGGGTTTGCTATGGCTTCAAGCGCGAGCAGCAGCCACGAGGGCTGGGAACCTGGTGTCCAGCTCTGTGCCTCAGTTTCCCCCATCTGCGAAGCATGGAAAGGCTGGGGGTGGAGGAGGAGGTTGCTGGGCAGGGGCTGAAGGAGGGGCAGAGGGAGCCGGACCGGGTTCCCATGGGACGCCGGCACTGCAGCCCTCCCTGTCGCTGCCTTTTGGGTGGGCAGCGCTGTGCCCCTGCCTCTGCCCGTGGGGCACGGGATCAGGCCCCAGATTCATTTCAGCCCTTTGTGTCCAGAGGTGCTGCAAACCCCCAGCCCTTCCCACGTGGGAAAAAGTCATCCCCTGCCCTCAGCTCCGAAGGGATGGAGAGGGGACAGAACAGGAGAGCACAGAGAGACCCTCTGCCACCAGCCATAGGCAACTCCCCGGTCGCAACCCCGACAACAAAAGTGTGGCTGCTAACAGATTTGCCTGCTTTTTCTGGTCCGCACAGCGGGGTTGCACCAAAGGGGGCCCACAGCTGTGCATCCCCCTTCCCTCTCCCTGGCCACCCTCGTGCACACCACTTTCTGCCTCAGTTTCCCTAGCGAGGCAATGAGCAGCACCAGCCCTGGACCACGGAGGCTGGCTGGGGCGGCTCTCAGCCCCCAACGCATCGCCTGCGTGTGCACCCAAAAGCGTGCTGGGCAGGTCAGCCCGCACCACGCCGGCGGCTGCCCGCCGCCTCCTCGCCAGCCCCGACCTCTGGAGCTGCTGAATCACGTCTTGGAAAGCGGCTGCCGCCCGCCCGCGCCTCCTGGGCTCCCGGCGGCCTCCACGCATGACCCACTTCTCCCGGTGGCTGATGCCAGCTGGGAAACGCAGCCGGGAGAGCAGCGGCCACCGGTGCTCCCAGCCCCGGCCAGGGCTGCCCTGCTTTCACCGGGCACACGATTCCCCGGGGAGCCCGTCGGAGCTCAGGGCAGCAGCACGAAGCCCTCTTTGCCGGTGGGGTTTGCTGCCCGGGGGGCTGCTCGGCCACCGGAGCCGTGGCCTGGGGATGCAGGCAGGTGCGCTGCTCCAGCCGGGGCTGCTGGAGGGGACAGCAGCTCTCCCAGATTACACCGCCGTCCCTGGGGACGTGCACCGAAAGTCCAGACCTCACTATAAGTATCCCAGGGAAGCTCTGGCCGAGGGAGCGGGTGGTGGGTTTAGCTGGGACGTGCCAGGGCATGTGCCGTGGCCAAGCGTGTAAAGGCTCCCAAGGAGCCGGGGCTCACCCTGGGAGCCTGCTCATCCTGCCCTGTTGGCACAGCCGGGGGAAACCCCTCACCGGGGTGCCACAACTCCCCCCGTGACAAAGAAAAAAACGGACCAGAAACTTCTACTGGGAAAGTTTGAGTCGGGACCAGGGCTCGGCCGCGCCGTCCCCGCTGCCGCACCTCACTGCCCCTTGCCCCCAGCCCCGCTCCGAGCCCCATGGCTGCACACAGGGACACCAAAAGCCACGAGCTGCCCTGGGTGAAGCCCCCATGGCATTGCCACAAGTCCCTCGGCGCCAGCCGTGGGCACCCAGCCACCCTCCCTGAGCTGGCGGGCAGGGGGGCACCTGGCTGCGCTTGCAGACGGGGCCGTGGCATGGCCTGGGTGCGAGGCGAGGAGCTGGCCGCGCACGGCTGCTGGCAAAGCCCCGTGCCAGTGCTCGTGGGATGGGGAAAAGGGGAAGTTTGCATCCCCCAGACCCCTGCCATGCGTGGGCTTCAGACCCAAACCCAGGCGGGTTTGGTGGCCCCAGCTACGGGGCTGTCGCACCTCCAGACCACCCCAGTCGGCTACACGGAGCGGGGGGCCGTGGGGGAATGGGCTCAGCCGTCAGCTGGCTCTGAGAGAAGGAACTGTTTGAGGAGGAGGCAGAGAGGGGACTGAAATGTCATTTTGGATTCTCTGCGGAGGGGTCTTGCTAGGAAAATCCCGTTGCAGTGCTGGCAGCAAGCCTGGAGGGGAACCGGCTCTGCTCATCCGGGGAGCCTCTGCTCTCTGCAGAGCCCGTGGGCTCGGGGCATTAACTCTCAGCCTCTTGGAAAACTTTTGGGTGATTATTAATAAACAGCGCGTCCATCCAAGGGCTTCTCCGGGCACCCACGGTCCCCTGCTGCAGGAGCAAAACGGGAAGGACACAACCGGGTCTCCTGTCTCCTATCTGGGGCGCCTGGGGCTGGGTCCAGCCCAACCAGGGGGAATCCTGCGTTGCTGGTCCCCGGGGTGGGTGGTGGGAGCCTTTCTCTCCGGGGAGCATCTTCGCTGTTTGCCAACAGCTGGTGCTGCACCCCACCGATACCCCAGACTCCTGGTGCTCACGGGACCCCATGGGATTCCCGCTGGGTGCCTCCCTGGGCTGGCCGGACAAGGGTGGCATGCCCAGCCAAAGCAAGAAGCCCCACCTGCCCCTGCTCCCCACCTCCAGAGCATCGCCCCCGTCTTGGTTTCAGGCGCAGACCCGTGGCTCGCGAGCTGCCCGTCTCTGCCGCGCAGCCCCACGCCGTCGGGCGACGCTCCGCGCCCCGCTCCCGGGGCGGCTGGGTCCCCGTCCCCCCCGCTGCCCCCCGCTCCTGCCTGTGCCCCCCGCACCCCCCTTCTGCCGCCAACTTCAGCGCTCTCCTTCCCACCGACGCTGCCACCGGAGGGACAGATGGTGCCCTCGGAGACACACCTGCTTGGGTTTTATCTTGGCTCCCAACTTGCATTATTTCACCCGCCAGCCTGCTACGTACTGATGCCATCGCACGCAGCTAACTGGGCTGGCGGGGGGGGCGGTAGAAAAAGCCATCCCCAACCCACCCAAGCCCGGGCAGCGGAGCCCGGCGCTGCTCTCCCCCGCCTGCCGGCCCCCCCAGCTCCGTCCGCGGGCTAAGGTGACCTTTGCGAGAGAAGCAGCTTCCCCCGAAGTCCCCGGCAAGGCTCCCCCCGCCGCCGCCAGCACCCGGCTCAAAGGTGTGGAAATCAGAGGAGTGCTGTGAAACCCTGCCTGCTCCCAGCCAGCGAATACACCCAGCCAGCTCCCCACTCACTGTCATTCATTTCAGTTCAGTTATATATATTGTTCTGCCTCTTTCTCGGCTATAAAGAGATTTAGTTGGATTTGCTGCTTCCCCCCCCCCCTTTTTTTTNCCTTTTTTTTTGTTTTTTTAAATACCTGATGAGTATGGAGACCCCAACGTCCTCGCAGTTTGCATATACTCTGCTCCATGTCTCCTGAATAACCTTTTTTTCTGCGTCTGAAATCTCTTCACTTCTTTCCCATCTCTCAATCTCCATTTCTCCCTGGACTTTCTCCATGAAAAACAGCCGGCACGATCCTCCGGGAAGCCAGGAGGAGATAAAGAGAGATGTGTGTGAGCGGGTATATCCTGCGAGAAGAGACAAGGTGTTTGCTCAGTGGCCGTGCGGGTGCTGGCGGCTCTGCCGACGTGTGGATGTATATGTGCGTGTGCGAGCGCGGCTGCCTGTCGGCGTGTTTATATATGTAATTTAAAAAAATATCCCGGAGGTATGATGCATGCGATTAGATTTCAGATCTCCTAGTGCTGTCCATGGCTGTAGTTAGCTTCAGCTCAGCTCGGATGTGTGTGGCTGACTGATGGGAAACTGCCTAAAAGTAAAATATTCAAAGGCATTGCAAGACCAGCCTCTTTACCAATGTGTGAACGTGAGCTCACTTTCTCCCTCTCTCCTCCTCTCTCCCACTCCTCCCTCCTTCCCTTTTTTTTTCTCCGCGAAAGGGAGGGATGAGGGAGATGCTCTGGGCAACATCAGGACGGTGCTGGGNGGGGGGGTGTTCCAGCCCTTGTAAACAGCTCGGAGGAAATTCGGAACCCAAAGCGCGGAGTTAAGTTATCCCAACCGCTGGCTGCGCCGAGCCCTGCCTCGGCTCTCCCCCTTGCGCTCCCTGGTTTTGCGGGCAGCGGTGTTTTGAAGGATGGACCCTCGCTCGCCTCCGGTGCCCGGGCTGCACCGAGAGTCGGGGCGGGAGGGGGGCACGAGGGGCCCCCACCCACGGGCATCCCTCTGCCACCCAGAGGAGGTCATGGTCTGTCCCACGGGGACTTTTTTAACGGCAAGGATCTGCTCTCCCTTCTCGTGGCAGGACCCAATCGCAACGGCGTCCAGAGTTAAGGCGCTCGCGCAACGAATGCATTGTTATTGTTCGGCGATTGCATCGCTCCTGGTGGCCTCCTGGCAGGGACGAGGAGCGCGGGAACACCTCCACGCCAGGCTTCCCGCTGCCTTCGTGTGGGTGCTTTTGGGCTGGTTTTTGCCCAAATGCCATTCCCAGCTCCCCGACAATCCGGCATATTAAACCCGCAGCACAGTCCATTTGCACAGAGAGAAGGAAAATACTACAGAGACTTGTAATAACCGACAATCCCCCAGAGGGGGATCGGAGACAAGAGAAGCAGCCTGGTGTGCACAGCCGCCTCCCGCACCCGCTGCGCACCCTCGCAGGGCGGGCAGACAGACGGACAGGCAGGCCGAGGGTGCAGCTCTGACACCCGGGCAGGCAGGGGCTGGGGGGTGGCTGAGCCCCTTTGGGGGCTGGAGCTTTGTTGGTGCAGATCTGTCAAGGCGGAAAGCTGTTATTTCTCCTCAAAACCAGCCTCGGATAACAGCAGCCAGAGCAGCGGTGTCAGCAAATTCGCTCTTGCAGATCTAACGGGAGCTGGCAGAGAGGATGCTGCCCATGGGTCCCCCACCGACTTTGTGCTGGGGCCGAGCGGGAGCCCCACGCGTCCGTGAACCCTTGGTAGGGGACACAGAGCTCAGCTGGGAGCTGCCGATCCCACCGGCACGCAAACACAGCAGCCCTACCCGGCCGGAGGTCGGGCATCACCCAGGTCCCCGTCACAGCACCGCTGGCTTCCAGATCATCAGATTTTCACCAGCCGGCTTAAAGTTTGGGTTTGCCTCCCGCCCATTAGCCACTGGGATTAGCACCCGTGAGCCCAAGCTCAAATATTAACGACAACGATCCCAGGTGGCCACCACGCAGCAGAGAAACCCCTCCGGACCCGGGACGGAGAGGCCAAGCTTGTCGCCCTCCCTTGCAACCGCAGGGGAAGAGGCGCTGCGCTCAGCCCCGGCCTCACACCAGGGAAAAACTGCAGTGCAGCGCTAGCGCTTTCCAAAAAGAGAAGAAGCCTCAAATTCTGACAAATATGAACTCTTGCGTGATCATCTAGGTGGAGCATTGCTTAAGTTATTGCTTGCTGTGTGTTGAAAGAAAAGGACTCTTCAAAGCTTTCATACCTTGTGCCTTAGTCAGCACTGGGCTCAGCCTGGACGGGGTGAGCCTGGCTGCAGCGGGCGCTTCGCCTCGCTCCCCGGCGCTGGGAGTCGACGGGGCTTGGCTCAAGAGTCTCCATTTGGAAATAGCAGAATATTAGGAAATATTAGAAAAGTCAGCAAGGAATCCCCCAGCCTTTTCAAGGTTTCTGCCCCCCTCTCTGGGGACGTCACCCCTGGCCCTGGCAGGACCCCAGCCCCGCTCCCGCTGCCGTCCTGCTCCCCAAACAGGAGACGGTGAGCAAAGCGGTGGCGATGCTCCGCTGCCTCCAAATCCCAAATGAAACCCCACAGCCCTGAACTTCTGCGTCTCGTCCCAGCCGCGAGACATAAATCAGGGGCAGGAGCGCAGGCACACGCTGTCACGCGCCAGCCGCCCGTTTCCATGGTTTCCTGCGACTATTGCTCTCGAGGGCTTGGGGTTAGGAGGCGACTTGTTCCAGAAGAAAGATGCTGCGTTGACACCATTGCTGCAAAGCCCCAGCTGGGGATTGCGCTGGCAGGCGGGCAGCATCGCCCTGCGATGCCCTGCCAGCCTGTAGAGCCCCACAGTGACGCGGGCGCCCCTGGTCCCTTCGGTGCAAGGTGCTGTGCGGAGGGAGGTGGCAGCCCCGAGGGCCAGGGTGGCATTTGCTTGCACTGCCCAGCCCAAGCTGCCCCTGGTCGCTGCCTTCTGTGGCCGAGAGGAGCTCAGCACAGTGCCCGCTGCCGTGGCAGGGTGGCCCAGGGCCGCGGTGCTCAGGGACAGGGACAGCGGACTTGGTTCCCACGGCCAGCCCGAAGGCTGAGATGGCATCAGCCTGGGCAATCCGTATGGAAGACATCGCTCCATCTCTCAGCTCCCAATTCATGTCAACACCCTGATCCCTCTCCCCTCTCCAGTTGACCATCGCAGCTCTCCTGCTTTCCACCTCCTTCCCACGGAGTCGCCCCCGGTGCCAGCCCTGCCAGCGCGGCCCCGTCCCTGCCGAGCCCCAGCCTGCTGCTCCCGCAGCTTCTGCACGGCAGGGAGGGATCAAGCCCCTGTTCCGGCCACCCTCCGTTTGCACGGCCGCAGGGGGTGAGGGTGGGTTTCCAGGCCCTCCAAGCCTCTGCTTGCGGCGTGCCGCGTTCCTGCGGGGTCTGTACCCACCTGCCGACGGCTTCTCCCGCTCCCCCCGTGCCCTCCCACATTGCCTCTCCTGCTCCCCGCGCGCTGGGTGCAATGAGAAATGTACTTGGCTCCCAATCCTCGAGTGGGAGGTGAAGGCAAAAAAAAATGATACTTCAGCTCTACGGCGTGTGGGATGTGGATGATGGCAGATCCCCACCCTTGACTCCTCTCGGCTGTCTCTGGGGCGAAGGCGGAAACCCCAGATCCAGACCCTCGGGGCTGACCCCACCTTCCCTCGTGCACAGGGACAGCCTCGTTACCCAGTTCCTGGAGAAAAGCAGGTGACTTCTTGTGTCCCCTGCAAAGCCAGCTCCCTGGGACCTTCTGACAAACACTATCACTTGGGGCGGTCCCGGGAAGAGACCTTTGAGAAGGAGCCGCAGGCGCTGCTCCGAGCCCTTGCTGCTGGCACGATGCTGGGAGGCCGGCCAGGACCACTCCTCCAGACCCGCGAGACACCACAACAGGAGCAGTCCTGGGATTTTAAGCGAAATAAGGCTGAAGGCTTCAGCGTGGTAGAGCCCAAGGCATCCAGAAGAGCAGCCCTGGCTCTGCCCCTTCTCCCTCTAAGCTGGGCAGGGTGGAAGGTGGAAGATGCTAATCGGGCTCGTTGTCATTTTTGCTCCCACCGAGCTGGCTGAGAGCTATTGTAGGACAGGCGTGCGTGCCCGGTTGGGCGTTCCTGCATCCTCATCCTCCTCCTGGAGCCGCTCTGGGCTGCTGTGCTATCTCACCCAGAGATGTTGGACTTGTCACCCTGAACATTGCTGAAACGAAGCCCCTGGTTGCCAGCCCGGCTCACCCAGCATTGCCCCCAGCGTGCAATGCCTCTCTCCCCCTCCGTAATCCAGTCCTGCTGCCAACTGCGAAGTCCTGGCCTGAAAAGGAATAACAAACTTTAGGAAACGGCTTTGCAGTGCCTGCTCCAGCCAGCCACCCTGGGAGGGAAGGATTTAGCCTAAAGCCTGTATAAATGCTCTGTACTTATTGCAGGTTTCCTTCCCCCAGCTCCTCTGATCCCAGGAGACCCGCGTGCAATCCCGATGCTCCAGCTCTGCGCCGGCAGCGCCTGCGGCCCCCAAGCTGTCTCTGCAAGAACAGGGTGGAGGACAGCATGCCAGGGGGTTAAAAGGGGCTGCAGCCCTCAGGATCCCCCCCAGGTCCAGCTGGGGTTGAATCACTGCCTGCCCCTCCGTCGCGTGGGGCGGCGAGCCTTCACGGGATGTTGTGGGATCCCAGTTTAATCGGACAGCCATCGGCCGTGCCGCTGGCACCCTCCATCACTAATTTACTTGCAAAGACCAGTAGTACCGAGGGACTGGGACTCCCCCGGCTCCGTGTGCCCACCGTGGCTGGGAAGAGCTGGGCGAGGGAGGTGACAGCGCGGGGAGCTGCCGTCCCCCCCTGCCCGGCCCTGGGCAGCCCTGGGGAAGCGAAACCCGGGCTGTTCGTGCAGCGGAAAGCTGGGGCAGACATTCCTCCTCTGACTGAAACCAGACCTCGGGCTGTGCTGCCGGAGCTGCTGGGGAATGCGTTCAAACCAAAGCCGCCCAGACTCTCCGACACGGAGCTAGGGTCCGTCTGAAGTCCAACAGATGCCTGAGGTCTGCGGCGCCACCAAAGGGACCCTGCCCCGAGCCCCCAGCTCCCAGAGGGGACCCCAACCCCTGGGGTCACCCCGACCTCCAGCCCAGCACCCCGCATGCGGGAGCAGGATGGGGTGCGATGCCGGGGACGCTGGCTTGGGGACGGGCACGGCAGCAGTGCCGGCGTGACGCCCGGCGAGGGAGCATGGGTGAAGGCACCCAGGCGAAGGCACCCAGGCAGGACCCTCGGCAGCAGCAGGCACAGGGGAGGCGGGTGGGTGAGACGGGGGGCAGCGCAGCCTCCCCGTGACCTTCTCAAACCTTGTGTCAGCTTCCCACCGACCAACCCACACAATCTAAAAAACCCCAAGGATTAGGAAATCTGGGGGAACAAAAGGAAGCGGAGAGGGGCCCTGGGAGCCAGGCTGGTGCCTGCAGGCAGGGCAGGGCAGGGCAGGGCAGAGAGGCTGCTGAGGCAGCCCTGGAGAGCACTTCCCACCCAGAACAACCTGGTCCTGGCCTCAAAACTGTTGCAAAAATCCCCAGTCCCACCCTGGGATTTGAGGAAACTGAAACCCTGTGGTGCAACCGGGAGGGATGAAGCAAGAGGTGCTCGCTCATGAAGCAGGATCCAGTACCGTGGGGCTGCGTGGGCAAGGCATCAGCCGGCTGCTAAACTTCCTTGGACCCTGAAGAGCCTCCGGTGTCCCCACCTTCCCCTTCGCCCCCTGTGCCGAGCTCCCCCGGGAGCCCCTGTCACAGCCTGACCCTTCAGCGGTAAGCGAGGATGACAGGGTTATTGGGAAACAAGTCGACACTTCCAAACAGATTCTCTTTGCTGCCCTTTTTCCTTCCTGGAGCTGGTCTGAGCGTGGCAGGGGTTGCTCAGGAAAGCCAGCAAGCTAATATATTCGTGTCATCTTGCATTTGGTGCCAGGACATGAAGTAAACACCGTCAGGGACCTCGCTCCGGTTCAAAGACAAGCCCTGTTTTTTATTCCGATCACATTATCCATGCTCCCCGTACAGCTTCATTGATTCATATCTTAAAAAGAAAAGCCTTCAAAACCCATTAAGTCTGCCTTGCTGTTCCAGCCCTGCTCTCAAGGGCTAGGGCAAGAAGCATTAACTAATCTGCTCACATTACTTTGCCTTTGAACCGAGCATCTCCTGGTGTCAATCAGGAGTGTTTGGAAGTGATACCCTCCTGCTCGGGGCCAGCTTTGGCCGCTGAGGTCAGCCAATGTCAAGCGAGCGGAGGGAGCAGCACCGAGGCATTGCCCCCCGCACCGGGCTCCCTTTGGGAGCAGGGAGCACCCAGGGCTCGAGCCCACGGAGGCACGGTGGAGCAGCCCAAGCTCCGCTCCTCTGTTCGGCGATGGAGGACCGTAGGGTTGTAAACAAGCCCATGAAGAAGCAAGCTCCTGCGGCTGCTCTTTCCTGGGGCCTCCGGCAGCATCTGGGGCGCAAGAGCGGGGACCTTCCTGGGGCCAGCCCAGCTGCGGCTCGGCGAGGGGAGAAGGGTTTGCAAGCAGCGATGCCCTCCCAGGGATTACAAAAGCCATTGCTGCCTGTTGCCAGGGGAAAGAAGGTCCTTCCAGCTTCCTGGGCTCCAGCTCCGCCAGCAGCCGCTGTTTGTTTGGCTTCAATGACAGCATACCGAAATGCGCTCCTGGGGGCCCAGCGTGCCCCAGCGCGGCCGGCCAGGGCGCCGGGCTCGGCCGCCCCACACGCTCCTCGCCCAAGGCAGCCCCGCACCCTCCTGACCGCCACTCGGGAGGAAATCGTCCGCTCCCGTTTCTCGTTTCCGTCCGGCTGCAGGAGACGCTCAGGTTGTTTCTTCCACCCCCCTCCCGAAGGCTCCCCGTCCCGCCGGTGCCAGGAGCACGGCTGGATCCGTCCCCTCTGCCCCCGGCTGGCCCCCAGGTTCGGGGTTGGGGACTGTTTACTCAACAGGCTTAGAGGGATTTGGTTTTACTGACATTTCAAGTGCTGCTTGTGACTGTTGTTTTTAGGATTTGGAGCACTTTGAGAGGATGCGTCTACCAAGTGGGGATTAACCCTAGCTGTCCCAGGCCCTGGCCATGGCTGGACGTGCGGGGCCACCGCTGACCCCAGCTGACCAGGGATGGAAAGCCAGGCTTCCTGGAAGCTCAGCTTTGCTTTCTCTTTCAGACCATCATTAAACCTGGACCGACCGAGGTTGCTTGGACTCGGTTCTGGTTTCAAAATTCTTTTGCAGGGGGAAGTTGTTTTCCAGCTGAGTTTTGGGAATGCCCAGTTTGGGGCTTTTCTTGGCTGTCCTGCCGCAGCCAGCATCCGTCCCACGTCATCCCAGCCTTGCTCCCCAGGGCCAAACTGGAGCTGGCGTAAGGGAGAGAACCCGTGGGGCTGCACGCAGCCCCCGGCATGGCCCCAGAGAGGGACCCATCCTGACTTCGGCGAGCACCAGCGTTCCACGGCCCGAGGGTCCCCGTGGCTCGGAGCCCACGGCGGCGGTGTCCGTGCAGGGCCGGCAGCGCCGGAGGGGTGGGCAGCGGAGAGCGTTCACCCGAGGTCCCTCGTGGCAAAACCCCACGAGGGGACAAAACACCATGTCGGGGCGAAAACCCACAGGGGCACCAACCCGTGGCTGCCGGGAACCTGCGCCTGCTGCTCCCCGCCTGCGCTGGGGCTCTGCTCTGCGCCGAGACCTTCATGCACCATTAAGCCCTACAGGTGTGCGTTCACGGGCATGCACGTGCACGCATACATGGCTGTCTTCCCCTCGCCCTCTCTCTTACAGAGGCTTCTTTCCCATTTATTCTCTTTAACCTAAACCCACAAAGTCACTAGACTCCAGGAGCCGTGTTTCGCAAGGCAAAGGGTTGAGCTGGGACCAGGTGTGTGAAGGCACTTCGCTGCCCGTGGACGGGGACGTCTAAGGAACTTACAGGGGAGGGAAAGGCCCCCCTGGGGAGATACTGGACACCGAGGGCTGGGGGCAGCCTGTGGGGCCAGAGCCACGCCGTGGGGAGATGGGGAGAGATGTGCGTGCTGCTGAGCGATGGGAGAGCGGGGAGGAGGAGGCAAGCCCAGCCCAGGCGAGCGGAGGATGCAGACAAGGTCTCGGGATCAGCTGGTGGAGATGCGTCCACAGGGAATTACAGGCAGGTCTGAGCCTGTCAGATTACCAGAGCCGGGAAGGGGGGAGCGGGTGGAGGCAGGTCTGGCAGCAGGAGGGACGTGGGAGCTGGAGAGAAAGGGAAGGTGGGCAAAGAGGGGAGGGGGGCACACGGGAAAGGGGAGAGCACAGGGGAGCACCCGGCCCTGGTGGTGATGGGGCTGGTGGGGACAGGAGGGTGGGCTGGGGGGCCATGGGGTGGACAGGGTGGGAACGGGCTTGGTCCATCACACGTCGCCCCCAGCGCCCGCCTGGCCAAGGTGCGGGCCGGGGGCCAGCCAGGGCGGGAGCACCGCACACCAAAACCAATTAAGGGCTCAAGGGCTCACGGACCAGCCGCTCAGCTCCCTCCCATCCGAAGGTCAGAGGAGAGCGTCCTCATTTGTTGCGCCTTAATTACATCTGATCCTGCCCTAATTCCTCCTAAAACCAGCCCTGAGAGCCTTCAGGTGGCTGCTGGGGAGAGGTCCCCGCCAGCTGGGGTGACAGGCGAGCCGGGCGCGGGTGACAGCCCCGGCTGAGCGGTGCCGCCGGGAGGGACGCGAGGGGCCAGCGGTGCGGCGTGGTGATGGAGGAAGCGCCATGTGCACCACCCTCCTGCTCCTCGGCACGCTGGTCGTGATGCTGCGGCGCCACTTCTTCAACAAAGTCGAACCGTATGTCCTCTCCCGTCCCCTTCCCGCCCCCTCGGGGCCCCGGGGCTGGGGACGGGAGGGTGACGGGTGGCCCTGGGGTGGACGATCTCGCTACCCAGCCTAAGAGCCACCCTTGGAGATGGTTGGTTTCCTTCTAGTTTCGGTCCTCTGGGTGACACCAGGAGACATTCCCCTGTGCTGGGCAGAGGGGAGCCTTCTGTGATGTGCTGCCCCCTCCTCCCCGTTGCACCAGTGCAAGCACGGAGGAAATGCAGGATTGGACCCCTGTCTTTCTGGTGCAAAGGGACAGGGCTGAACTCCTGGGATGCTTTTACACGTACCGATCAAGGTGTTTCCCAAATGGAGCAGCCCAGCACCCTGCTATCCATCCAGGCAAGCAGCCTGGCTGCCTCTTTGTCTTCACGCTTCGGCTGCGGAGGAGACAGAGCAGTGTTCTCGGCCATGGGGACATCACCAGGCTGCCAATGACACCCCAGCAGTGCCCAGCTGGCAAACCTTTACCTGGTGTAAAATAGCGCCAGGGATGTCCCGCTCCATCCCTGGGGTGCTGGGAACTTGGGTGAGGGTCTGGGTACAGACAGTGCTTGAGAGCATCGGCTGAGCGTCGGCTCTCCGACGAGCCAGCGGCCAGCACCCCGCAGCCTGGCTCTGTTGCGCTGTGCTCTGGGCCCTCGCACGCGCTCGCAGGCGCTCGCACACATCCTGGCTCCGAGGTGACAGCAGGGAGCAGATGGGAAGGGACTCGCTGCAGTCCTGCAGCAAGGCAAGGACAAAGCTGAGGCTGGAGGCAGGGTCAGCTCCCCCTCGGTGCATCCCCGCTGCGCCGCGGGCACGGTGCCGGCAGCTGCGGCTTCCACTACCTGCAGCTCCCCGTGTCTTTCGGGAGGGAGTTTTGTTCCTGTTCAGCGCTCTCTTGGCTTCAGCTCGGCGGCAGCGGGGCCACGATCGCGGCAGGGCCGAGCATCGCCCTCGCTGGCTGCGCAGCCGCCCGCTCCAACGCCAGGCTCAGCCGGAGGAGGTTTCCACTGGAGATGTGCAAATCTGTTTATCGGTGGAGACTGGAGACACCTGCAAGTGGGGAGGTCAAAGTGGCACTTAATGAGCCAATTAAGTCAGGGGAGGGAGAAACAAGGCTGGAAGCAGGGATGGCATCTCGCAGCCTGCGTGCCCGTGGCCCTCCCCGTGCTACCTGCAGCACCCGCTGAATTAAGGACTCGTGAAGTGCCTGAGCAAACCTGTGCTGGCTGCAGAGGTGGGGGCTGCCTCTGGGCAGGGGGTAAGGGGTGGCTGGCGAGGCCAGCGGAGCCGGCAGCCTGCGGCTCCGTCCCTCGGGCAAGCTGCCAGGCGAGCAGGCAGCGCTGCCCACACGCACCGGGCAGGAGCGTGGCTGGGGGACGGGTCACCTGGAGCAATGGCACGGGTGCGGGCAGCCTGGGGGCAGCCCAGGGCACAAGCCCTGCCCGCGGGTGCAGGCGTTTGCTGCCTTCAGGGCGGCCGGGGCAGGGGTGCGGGGGCAGCTTTGCGGCTGGCTCAGCACCCTCTTAGGAGCAAGCAGAGCGTACAGGGGTGGGAGAGGGTGTCAGGGCTGCAGGAGTGGTTGGTGGCTCAGCCACCGTGTCCTTGCTGTAGGAGCAAGCAGTGGGAAAGCCCAAAACCTTGCAGGAGGGGGTAGGATGGAGCATGGAACCGAAAAAGATGGGGTTAGGAGGGACACTGGGGCTGTCCTGGCTATGTCCACTCGTGACAGGATCAGCACCACTTCTACCGCATCTAAACCAGGGCCCTGCAGCCTGGTCAGACCTCGCAGCTGGCTGCCATCATCACCGTCATCGATGCAGGATGATGTAGGAGTGTGCCGGGCGCCGGCAGCGGCAGCTCGAGGCTGGACTCAGCTCGAGGGCTCCCCGGCACGGCACGGCGCCCCAGGGAGCACGAGGGAGCCTCAGCTGGACGGGCAGGAGAAGCTTCCCCCAAGCCTCACCACACCTTTCAGACAGGCTCCTGGTCCAGATGCAAAGACACCAACCGGCAGAGAAGCCGTACGCTGCTAGATCAGTTCTTTTGCTGATTAATTGCTCTCACCATTAAAGACCAGTGGCTATTAAGAGGTTTTCTACTTGCTCTATTTTGGACTCCCATCTACCCACCCTGCTCTGCGCTGGCACAAATCAGAGCAGTTCCACTGACAGCTGTATACCCGGACAGAATTTGGCTCCAGCCTTTCGTGTTTTGGAAAAGCGAAGTAGCAGAAGCAAGAGGGAGGAGTGCTGCCAGCCAGGGACTGGGGAGAAGCGGTACAGGTGACAAGGGCAGGAGGACTGAGGCTTCAGACAGGCACAGAGGAGGGCAGGCAGCATCTTCCAGACCACGGACAGACCCGAGGCACCAGAGCCCCAGTCCGGTTTTGATCCAACTGGGTTTTGGTGAGTCGGAGGACCAGGCTCAGGCTGGGCAGGCACCGGGACCCCATACAGCAACAAAGACCAGGATTTCCCAGATGCGCACTGCTCTGGATGACCCCTGGATTAAAGACATCCCTGAAAACCAGCACGCAGTGAAGCAAAAGACAGGAGCCCACATGTTCCATGGGATAAAGCTGCCTCAGCACAGGAACGTCCCTCTGGCTCTGATGTCCCCGTGCACGAAGCGGAGCGCGCATCCTGGGCAAAGGACACAAATGAACATCACAGGCAAGATCAGATTATCTGAAATCCCCTGCTCACTTGACCTCCTTCACGTCCCGTCTTCTATTTATATGCCTTGGGGCTGCCAGGGACACCGCGGGTTGTCCTTGGCTCACACTCGCAGGGCTGGGGGGCCCAACGGTGGGCGCGTGGGCTTAGGCTTGGCCCCTGGCGCTGGCTGCCACCATCTCAAAAGGAGAGGTTTGAAGGTTTTCCTCCTAACAGCCCGTCTGCGGGGTCTGCCGTCCCCTCCTCGCTGGAGGCGAAAAGCAAACTGAGGCGCTACCCTGGACTAACCTCCCCGTCGAGGGACAGGAAGGTCAAGGGGGACTCGTCGGGCTTCGGAGCTTGGTTTTCCTCAACAAGGAGTGATTTATTCTCTGTTTTATGCAATATTTAACGAGAAGGTCCTGGCAGGGGGCCAGGGCTGACTGCGGATGCCTGCTCTGTTTGCCTTTCTCATGTTCTTCCCCACCGGTCCCTCCCGGGCGGGAGCTGCTCACCGCCTGCTCCGGAGCCATATGTGTGGGTTTGGGGAGGTAGGGATGCTGCTGACCCAGAGCCCGGCGTTTGGTCTCGGTGCCGGTCCAGCGCGGGGAGACGCAGGGCAGCGAGTACCCAAGGGAGCACAGGAGCACCCAAAGGAGCCTGCTAGGAAGAGCCAGGTCTGTGATGGGAGACGTCCTCCATGGAGAGCTCTTGGAGAGGGAGCAGGTCGGGGGCTTGGTGGGGCAGGGCTGGGCTAAGGCAAAGCAAGGAAGGTGCTTTGGGGAAGTGAAATGCGGATTCGCCTTTACTACTGCTTTCTCAGCCCCCTCACAACACGCTGGACACAAATGTGGGGTTATTTTCTCCAGGGCCACGGAGAGAGGAAGCATTTGATGCCTGTGCCAACCTCTCCCCCCACGAGGACACCCTCGCACCCCACACGCCGTGCTGCGAGGTGAGAACAGACCCTCCGCACGTCAGGCCGGAGAAAACAGAGCCAGGAGCTTGTAATCCTTGGAAGGATTTAACCTTCCAGCTTAGTCCCCTCTGGAAAGCAGGACGTGACCTCCTCATTTCCACCGCCCCGGCGCGGCTGGCAGCCGGCAGCGGCGGCACACAGCTCTGCATCTCCGGGCTGGAGCAATCAGCGCGCAGCAGGCAGGCACAGACAAGTGTCAGCTGAATTTCCGAGCGACTTTAAATACATTAGCAAGGCCACAAACACAGCTTCAAAGTGCTGCAGGCACAGCCGAGCCCATAAATAACCCCCAAAACCCACCAGCAAGAAAAAAGCCCCCCTCTTTCATGGGAGGCAAGGTTTAGCATCACTTTCCCCCTCGTATCTGTATAGCAAGCCGAGCAGATCCACTCTCGAACTTGCTGTGCTTGAATCCAGTACCAGAAGGGTCAATTTTGTGCCACTTCTGCGGAGTCATTATACTGTCAGTTATATAAATGTCTGGGCATGCACAAAAGGCAGTGCTGATAGAGAGGCTCCGACACCAACTCTCTCCAACACCTGCTTTTCAGCTGGAGAGAAAGCCGAGCACAAGAACATCTCGAGAGCTGTCACACAGAAGGCTGCTGTCTTTCAAGCTGAATGGAGGCCTAAATAGCTCTCACTTCTCCTTTAGAATCTCATTTCTAAATGCAATTAATACTGGCACATGCATAATGAGAGACTGACGAGTGAATACAGACTCCGGCAATAAAGAAGCCAGCCCCAAGTGCTATGTAAATATTACAAATCCTCACTAGAAGCTGACCCGGGGAAGACAGCTTTCTGGTGATTAAACCCGAGTGACAATATGACTGGATTCCTACATCTGTCACAATACTACCTGCTGATACATAATGAGCTACGCTAAAAGAACTAGCTCTTGCTGCTCTTCAATGCAGATAAAATGTCTATTTGTAGAATGTAATTAATCTCTTCTTCAAAATCAGGAACCTTAGTGTCCTTGGTAACAACATGCCAGTGACTCAGAGAGCGTCTCCGGCTTTTTCTTCTGATTTTTGAGCGAGTTATTGAAAGTGACCCCAAATTCTAGCACTGAAAAGGAGCTGTGCTTCAGAAGTGGAAGAGCCAGCTCGGTACCTGCAGGTGGCGGTGGGTTTTACCCACCTCCCTGACCTCTGCAGGGCTCCTTCGGCAGCTTAAGGAGGTTCCTGGACTCTTTTCAGCCACGCTCCCGAGGACGAGGCGAGCTCTGTCCCAAGACCCGGTCCCCAACCCATCGGGCACGAATTCCCTTTTACCATCAGGTGTAACCAGGCAGGGAGTAATACTGGAAGCAGAGCGAGGGCGAGAATCGCGGGGTGAAGCTGCTCCCTCTTCGCCCGGTTTCCACAGGCAATAAGCGCCGTGCGATCACACGCGCGTGTGGCTGCTCCCCCAGGTAGCCTTCCAGCCACGTTCGGCAGCGGACAGAGGTTCAGACATCCAGTCCCTACCGGGTAGCGAAGATGCAAAGCCGTGAGCGCTGGCATGGCAGGGGGATGCAGGGAAGTGTTGCTGGCAGAGCCCCGGGTCCCTTTGAGGGCTGTGCTTGGGCATCGCCTGCTCCTCCGGCCACCCCGCTCGGGGCTGGCTGAGGTGGGTGCCGAAAAGGCAAAGCTGGGCCACTCCGAAGCACCCAGGGGCCGTATCTGCTTTCTGCGGACTTCAGGGGGAAGCAGCCGCTGCTGGATGTCGCCCACTGACCCAGTTCCAAAGCCCAGGGGAAGGACGGGCTGTGGTGAAGGGCCAGCTGGTTGGAGAGAGCGCGTGATGGAGGGCTTGCATGATCTATTTATTTTCTGACAAAAAGGAGAAAGGGAGTTGTTGGCTAAAATCAGCACAGTCCAGGCTAAACTGTGCTGCAGCAACGCCTGTGGGGCTTGAGCTGAGGCGCTTGGTCCCGCCGCAAGGGACGTTCACCTCTGCATGCTGCCTTGCAGAGCCGGGGGACGTGGGGCAAAGGAGGTTCTCGTTGTTAGCTCCTCCGATGCGAAGCCGCCCTTGCGTGCAGCACGTTAACTCCTTTCATTTAAAATGAACTAGCCTGGAGGCTCTGCTCCTATGGAGGGCAAGGTTTCAGAGCAATTTGCCCGCAGGCTGCCAGGGGGCTGCAGCCGGCACCGCTGCCCACAGGTCACCCCATCTCCTCTGTCCGCAGGCACCCCAAGGGAGAGGACGAGACCAGGAGAGAGGCCAGCTCCGACTC
Organism: Anhinga rufa; assembly: GCA_013400875.1. Classification (NCBI taxonomy): domain Eukaryota; kingdom Metazoa; phylum Chordata; class Aves; order Suliformes; family Anhingidae; genus Anhinga; species Anhinga rufa. The sequence goes on from VZTV01099081.1 coordinate 23,195, forward strand.
TTGCGCCACGTAACACCGCTTCGGAATAAAAGCCAGGTGGGACGCAGCAGTTATCCGGGATAGATACAGCTTTGGGGAAATTGTGGAAAGAAAATACTAGCTTGGGGTAAAAAGCTTGGTCTTTACCTTTCTGCCCTGCTCGCAGACCCCGCGAGCGTTTTAATGATGGCTTCTTCATGTTTCACCCAGGATTTATAGGTCTCTGTCCACTGGTGAGGCTGTGGAGGCTCTAGAAACGTGGCTCGCTCTGGGGGAAGGAAATTAGAGCCCAAAGTGGCCTGACTGGAAGGGAAGAGCCCCTTTTTCCAGCACTTTCAATAGCAGCCCAGTTCCCAGGTGAGGGCACATCCAGCCCACCCCACCCGCTGCCTGGATGCCAGGAGCACCTCGCAGGGACAGAAGAGGCGGCAGAGCCGGTGGTGGTCCAGCCGCGGTGGGGACGGGCTGCGCGGGACGTGGGGATTTGGGACTGGTGCGGCTTTGTGTCCTGCGCAGCGACCCTGGGGAGCGAGGCTCGGCTCCGCGCTGTCCGTCTGCAGCCCCCAGCAGAGGCAGGGCAACCCACGCCGCTGCCTTGGCCCCGCGAGGAAACCTTTGGTGTCAAGGGTGAGGGGACGCTGGCCTGGGCTGGGGCACGTGCACGGGTTTTGGTGGGGAATTGATGCCAGGGCTGTCTTTCCTAATCCCCGCCTCGCATACGAGGCACTGCTGAACGCTCACGGGCAGCTCGGGGACTCACCCTGCCCTGCCTTCCCTTCGGCAGATCCCCCAGAGCTCATAACCTCGCCTGTCCCAGCTCTCGGGAAGTGATTAACGGTGGCTTCTGCTCCTCCTGCAGCTCCCCTGTGCCCTGCAGCTGGCACCCCGCGCACCCCGGCCTCGGCACGTGCCGAAAGCCCCGGCAAAACAGCCCGCGACCCCGACCTGCGTGCCGACGAACCCACATCGCGCCGGCTCCCCTCTCGGGGCTCAGCGGGGACCGGGCGCTGGGTTAAATGTTGCTGCAGCGAAGAAATTTGCCTGTCTTCAAGGCTGAGCCCTGGGGAGTGGCCGGCAGCCCCACGGCGATGCCCTCTGCAAGCCGTGACGCAGCCGGCGGGCACGGGGCGATCGGGCGTCCTGCTCCCGGCGGTGGGGATCGCACACCCTCCGCAGCTTTCCCGTCTATACCAATATGTTAATAAAAGATCGGTCTGCAGGCGCAGCTTGCTGTAGATGACAGCATTAGAGGCGCATCTGTTTCTACTAAGCACCAGTTTCGTGCTGGGTTTATTTGGTCCATTTGCGGAGGGGAAGAGTTGCTTTCGGCATTCGGAGATGTCTCGTGTCTGGGAGAAGTGGGGGGGGAGATATATTTTTGGCTCTATTTAGCCACAAAAATTTTGTTTTAGAATAAAGAAAAATATTCCTGTTTTCTGTTTGCTGCCAAACTGAGGCAGGCGATTTCTTGTGCAAGCCCTCATTTGTTTGAGAACTTGGTGTCCTGTTGGAAAAATAAATGTTCTGATGGGAAAAGCTATCAGATGCGTGTATTGACCCGTTATTGGGACCGGTAGACTTGCAAACATCAGCTTCAACCTACCCGAAAAAGCAGTTCCCAAAGCTTCTGCCAATTCATACAAGGCAGAAGGAGGCAGGTCTTTGCTTTTTTGGTGAGTAGTTGCAGAGCAGAATCCTTCCTGCGGGCACAGCTGCGCCGCCCTCATCACGGCAGGCATGAGTTTTGAGCACCAGATAGACCCCATCTGCACCCAGACCAGGCTGTCGGCTCCCTTTGAGGACCGAGCACCGCCGGCGGCCCCGAGCAGGACGCAGCGGTGGGGGAAGGAGAGCGGCCGATCAGCAACAAAGTGGGGAAGAAGCCCGGGATGCGGCTCCTGCCCGGGATGCGGCTCCTGCCCGGGATGCTCCTGGCTGATGGCAGCACCGTCGCCCATCCCGGGGCTGCAGGGCGGCCTCCCCACCGCCAAGGTAAGGCCAGACACACCGGCAGGAGCACCCAGCAGCTTGGTTCTCCTCGGGGAGAATTTCACAAATGCCTACAGAGTTTTCCTAACAGATTTTTTTTCCCCTGAAGCTTTTTAATTAAGCCTTTACAACCTCAACTCACTTTAAACGATTATTTTGTTTTCTTCTTTTTGGTAAAGGACATATTATGATCACAAAGAATAAAACCTGGACCTGCCTTCATTTTATAGCATATTAAAATGGAGAGTCAATAATGCCGGGAAGGGGGGGTCAGGGGATGAATACAACGTACGTGCGCTGAAGGCAGCACAGAGGAGATTGGGGGCCGGAAAGACAAAAGCTTATCCAGATTGAAGCTTCAGAAGCAGAATCAGCTCCTCAGATGATATAAATCACCTGGACTCCCCTGACATGCTGGCATTGCTGTAGCATGGCTTTTATGTATTGATTTAAGGGAAAATAAAGGTCAGGGGCTTAGCTGCAGAGGAGGCATCGGGGCTGAGGCTGTTCAGCTCCGGGTGGGCAGTGATGGGCAACGAGGAGGATCTGCATCCAGGCGAGGTCAGAAACAGGTTGGAGAGGACCCCAAGAAAGGCGTGCATATGCTGGAGCTACGAGAGCCCCAAACTCTGGGAGCAGAGCCCGGTGCAACCCGCTGAGGGTCGCCGACTGGGGCCCCAGCTTGCAGGGTTAGCCCGGGCACAGTCATCCTGGGCTTGGGGAAAATCCAGATTTCAGTCTGGACCTTACCATCCGCAACCCTGACCTTTCTCCCCATCTGGACTAGCACAAAAAACATCCCAGAAAGGGCAAAGTGGGACCAGCTGGAAATGGCACCTGCAAATGTCACGGCGCTGCTGGGAAGAGGGTCGCGGCACTGCAAACCCGGGCGTGCAAACATCGCTTGCTAAATCGACTGCACGGGGGTGTTGTAGATTTGGGGGATAAAGGTTTCCCGAGCCACGGAAAGGCCAGCTGTCCGCCTGGGGACCTCGAGAGGGTGGATTTCGTGAGAAATGTTCTTTATTTACTCAATCAGCTGCAGCCAGCGGCTGAGCTAAGAGCGGGCGAGTCTGCCGCAGCGAGCGGCTGCGTAAGGGTTGCTGGCCGCAGCGAGGCGTTTGCTGTCTGCGCTGAGATTTGTGATGGTCCCGGAAGGCCCTTGGTGGGTGGGAGTGGGAACTCGCTTAAGCTCGTTAACTGCGTCCTCTCTGCTGGCCAAAACCACCCTCCGCTTTACGAGAAACACAGAATTGGAGGTGACAGCCCCCCCGGGCCAGGCGCGGTGTCACTGGCGGTTCTCCGAGGGGTGGGATGCTGATGGTCTCCTCGGGGCTCCGAGGCTGAAGGACGTGGTCCCACCATCGCAGTCCCACTTCGTGATCCCACTGAGGAGATGCCGCTTGTTTGAGGGGGAAGGAAGGCTTGTGACATCCCTGCTCTTCCCCCTTCCATCTCTGTTCCCATTAAAATACACTTTGGGAAAAAAAACCCAAAAGAGAAATGAAACGGCGGGCGGTGGAGGTGGCGTGGGACCAGCAGCCCCACGCAGCCTGGAGGAAGGTGCAAAGCTGCAGGGCCTCGCCGGGCCCGGCTCCGCGGGGTTTATCTGACTGTTTTCATCATTGCTCCGTGAGAAGGGAACGGGACCACACAGCAGCGGAAAGCCCTGGAAGTCTGTGAGGGAGGCCGTTCCCAGCACTCTTGCCTCTGCTGTCGCCCCTGTATACAGCTGGCTATGGAGGAGGGACGGCTCAGTATAGGCTCCAGCTTGGCGAGATAACACCTTGCAATTCAACTCCTAGTTACAGCCAGTGAGTGTACTCTCCCAGCTCTGACTGCCTCGGCTGCACACGCGGTCGCTCTGACGGACCGAGCGGGCCAGGGGCGGGGGTCACCCCATCTTGGCTGGCCTGTCTTTCCATCCCCTCCGCATCAGACGCTGCTGCCTTGCCTCTGCTCCCGCTTCTGAGGCGTCCCAAAAGCTGCTTGTGCCCTGTTAACTTTTGCCTTTTCTCAAAAAAAAAAA
>VZTV01099081.1:27207-42423 GCA_013400875.1 Anhinga rufa
AGCCAAAAAACCCGACAGAAGAAGCAGGGGAGGAAATTGCTTCAAGTTGCTTTACTATCTCATGGAACAAAAATGCCTCTTAAGGCTGTTCAGGGAAAGAGAGGGTCAAATGTCCCTCATTAACGCTGATTTACTGAGAGGGCTGGGAAGTGGAAGAGGGAGACAGTCCAGCTGCCTGCCTCAGTGCACGAGGAGCCTGGTCTGGGACCCAGGGTGGGCAGCGAGGGCCGGTGGGTGCCCCGGCGTGCGATCGGGGTGGCGGGTTTCCCAGCAGAAGGGATGGCAGGGCGCAGGCTGCTGCGCTCCCGCGCTGGGCTGCCCGTGCCCCGGGGCTGCCCGTGCTCCGGGGCTGCCCGTGCCCCGGGGCTGCAGCAGCACAGAGGCAGGGCAGAGCTTTCTCGGCCTCCGGCGTGGAAGTTTGGCGACTTTCTGGAGCAAAGAGCAGAAGTCGAGCCCTTCGCCGGGAGGCTGGTGCTGGGTCGGGGCAGTTTCCTTGCGCCAACCTCAGCCCATGCTGCCCTTTGCTGGGCAGCCTCCAGGCACCTGGAGCCTGGCAGGGAGAGGAAAGGGAGAACGCTGGCCCAGATCTGAGGGTGTAAATCAGCAGGATTCCTCTCCAGAGAGAGCTCAATTACATTGATTTACACTTGCTGCAGATTCGGTCCATTCAACCCAATTAAAACTCCAGAGGAAGTGCAGAGAGGCAGGATGTAATTACCCGCGCTGGAATCCCGGTTCAGAACAGGAGGCAGAACTCTCCGGATCAAATTAATCCCTGGTGTAACTCTGCCGAAGTTACACCAGGGCTATAATTGGCCTGAAACATTTTAACTATCTCATTTAATGTTATTCATGCTCTGCTGGAGATGAGAATGTTTATCCTAAATGAGAGACTCTAATGCTCCGTAGCAATAATAGAGTGTGAGGCTTATGCAGTTTCTCATTTACGAGGATGCTGGGGAGGCCAGATTGTCACAGAAGATGCGGCAGATCTGGACTCCCCAAATCTTTAACCATTTCCACGGCTCCCGTGGTGGCTGGTTTTCCCGTTGTCCTTCCTCCAGCGTGCCCACCCTCCTCGTTCCCAGGCTGCTTTTCCATCTCTTGGGGATGCTGGGGGCTTGCACCACAGCCCCGGCCACGGGCAGAAGCAGGAGGAGATGTAAAGGGGTAGAAGAGGGAATGGAAAGCACTGAGAGAGGCCCTTCGAGATTAAAGCTTCTATAAATCAGCAAAAGTGAGATTTCGCAGCAACAGAATTGCCTCCCCAGCACTAAAAGAGGGGATTTCCATTGATGAGAGCTGGTTCTGGTGCTTTTCTCCGAGTCACTCTGGGGAAGCAGCCCCCTGGGCTCCTGCAAACGGAGCGGGGTCAGTGCTGCAGGGAGCTCAGCAAGCACGCGGAGCGCCCCGGTCCCCGCTGCCCGCCGCACACCCCCATGGACAGTGGTCCCAGCCGCCAGCCCCTGGATTATCCACCAGGCTCAGAGGCCGGTCCCACGGTCGTTTGGGCTGCCGACGAAGAGGAGGAGGCCTGAGCGGCGGGAGGCAGCAAGGCACCGTCACCCAACGTGGGGAGCCACGATCCACCCCGTTCCCCTCCCGGCTGCCGCCGGCCAGCCCAAGCACGCATGCTGCCGCTTGGAAAGCAAAGCCTGCAGGTTACTACTCCCTGCCGCAGCCGTGCCCGGGCTGGCGGCACCCTGCCAGGGGTGCAGTTTGGCCCCGAGCCTGCGCCGTGCGCCCCACGTCCTCCCGGAGCCAGCCCTGGCAGGTACCGCTCGCTGCAGGCTCTGCGGCGGCGTTACCGGGCTTTTGGAGGGTTGTGATTATCTGTCATTAAATCGTACTTCCACTCCCTAGGCTGTTTGCAAAACAGACCCCTGGTCTCTCCCTCTGCTCCCCTGCCAGTGGAAACCGCAGGAAAGGCAGGTCTGTTTGTTCCAAAGCAAGTTTTAATGCCCTGTAGCTTAGTGGAGGCTCGAGCATTACGACTCATTCTGGCTCCTCTCTGCTCCTCAGAGGATATTAGATCCCTCTCTTGATACTTCCTCACTCTTTGTAGATGTTACCCTAGTTTTAATTTCCAGGGCTTCCAGACTGTTTTTAACAATGCTGAGCTTTCAAGTTGCTTCCTTCAAGCCCTCTCCAGCCATGCTTTCCCAGAGCATAAATAGCTTTGATTATTCCCAGATGTTTTTAGTTTGTTAACCCCGGAGTAGTATTGTGTAACGGCTTGGAAAGACGACTGGTAGCAGGCGCCCTGCGTTCTCTTTCCTGGGTCACCAGATTACTTCCTGAGCAGAACATCTATGGCATTTATCCTACAGAAGCAGTGCCATGAGCACCAGGTTATCTTGCTGTAGAGAACAGGACTGGAGGTGGCTGAAATCCTCTTGCTGATAAAGATAACCCTCTGAAAGCATGGGCCATTTCCTCCACCCAGTTCCTCCTCATCCTCCCGGCTGAGGTTTCTAGGCAGGATGACACGCTGGGGCAGCAAGCCCGCAGGGAAGCAGGCATCACCCAGGCTGCCAGGCAGCACCTAATGGGCAAGACCTTGTTCACCTCCAGGCCAGGCTGGATTCAAGCTGTGGCCATCCCTATCCACTGGCGGCCCAGCCAACAGCACCACAGCAGCTCTGCCTGGGCCAAGTTTTCCTTGGCCTGGGAGGATGTGTGTGTGCATCCTGACAGGCTGGAGTGTGGGGAGTAAGGAGTTTTACACAACTGGCTGAGCTCCTAGCAAACCTCTGCGGCCCTCTTGACTCCGGCAATCCTGCTGCTCTCGTGCTTAAGCCATTGCATTGCTAAACACACATAAAAAACATCCCCGTCCCCGCTAGCAGAGAGACAGGGTGTAGCTGAACTGGCAGGAGATGCAGCGCTTCTCAGTCATCCATAAATCTTCCCAAGATCACCCCAAATACTCCGTGTTTCTTGGTGCTTCCTCCCACCCTGCCAGATCCTTCCACTTCTGTTTCTCAGCCCAGTGCCCCGCTCCGCAAAGCCCGGGGTTACTGGGACGGATGCGAATACATCACATAGCGTCTCCCTCCCGTATGCAGGGGACCACGCCTGGGCAGGGCAAGGAACAACAGCAAAAGAGGAGGAAAACAGGATGCGAAAAGGAAAAAAAGCAAGTGCCTGGGAAAAAGCATCAACAGAGAGTATTTATTTAGCAGAGGGCTGAGCTAAGGGACAAACCAACCTGTCCCAGCATGACCGCGTGGCTGCAGCGTGGTACTCAGCCTCGGCAGCTTGTACCAGCTACAACTGGGAGAGCAGGTGAGAGGCAGCCCAGCCGCAGTAGTCCCTTGTACAGCCAAAGTGACCCGCTGCGGGAAGTCTCTACCCCAAGGCAAACATCCACGCCTGAGCCTGGGACATGGAGCATACCCAGCGCCCGGGATACGGAGCATCCCCACCACCCGGAGCATCCCCGGTGCCCGGGACATAGAGCATCCCCAGCGCCTGGAACATTCCCTGCACCCGGGACACGGAGCATCCCCAGCACCCGGAGCATCCCCAGTGCCTGGGACACTGAGCATCCCCAGCACCCAGAGCATCCCCAGCGCCCAGGACACGGAGCATCCCCGATGCCTGGGACACAGAGCATCCCCGGCGCCCAGGACACTGAGCCTCCCCAGCACCCAGAGCATCCCCAGCACCCGGAGCATCCCCAGTGCCTGGGACACTGAGCATTCCCGGCCCCCGGAGCATCCCCAGCACCTGGAGCATCCCCAGTGCCTGGGACACTGAGCATCCCCAGCACCCAGAGCATCCCCAGCGCCCAGGACACGGAGCATCCCCGATGCCTGGGACACAGAGCATCCCCGGCCCCCGGGACACAGAGCATCCCCGGCGCCCAGGACACTGAGCCTCCCCAGCACCCAGAGCATCCCCAGCACCCGGGACACGGAGCATTCCTGGCACCTGGGACACAGAGCATCCCCGATGCCTGGGACACAGAGCATCCCTGGCGCCCGGGACACGGAGCATCCCCGGCGCCCAGCCCCACCGCAGCAGGGTGCAGCGTAGTGCTGAGCAGACGTGCCTCAGGCCAGCTCTGCGGGAGCTGGCTGGACCGGGGCTGCACCCAGAGGTGCTCAGGAGAGCAGGGAGGAGGTTGAGGGAGGAAGACCAGAAAGCCAAGCTGTGAGTGAAGAGTGTCAGCGCTTGGAAAGCGCAACCAATTTGCTTTTAGTACAGTTCATGCCTTTCCAACAGTGCCTAGAATAACAAATTCCTTCCACCCTCCACGCTTGAATGCTGGAGGAAGCTGCTGAGAAACTTAATTGATTAGCTGGCTGCGTGCACAGAAAAAAATTGCCCAGCATCAAGGCAGTCACTGTCTTGACAGTTAACGCAGACACTGGTGGGAGATTAGAGGGCCCAGCTGCAGTTTTTTATCACACAAACCCCTTCTTTCAGTCTGGGAACAAGGCAAGGGCTGTTTTGATGGGGCGACCCGTTTGGTAGTGGCGCCGAGGGGCCGGGGCGTTAGGGCTGTGCCCAGGCTGCACTCACCACCCCCCGGGCTCGCTGGGCAGGCACGGCCCGACCCTCGGTCCCAGCACCTCCAGCCCGGAGGGGCAGGGAAGCAGACTGGGCTGCCTGCACCTCTCTCCCCCACTCTCCAGCCCCAGAGGTCCCATCAGCCCTGGCAGCCCCCGAGCAGCAGGAGCCGATGCCCTGGGAGCAGCTTCAGCATCCAGGGTGCCGTGGACAGAGCTGAGCACACTGGGGAGGCTGATCTTCCAGATGCCTCACAGCACCCTCCCCAAAAAAGAGGTGCCCAGCTTCCCTAGCCCCCGCAGGCCATTCCCCCCCCCATCCCAGCCCCTGCCTAGGCTTTCTGCTTTGCTCTCAGCATCTCCAGCGCTGCCCTGCCCGCCACAGGGTCACCGCTGCAACTCTCTCACCACACAGGATTGCTTTCCCTGTTTGGCAAAAGAAAACAAGAAGCCAAAGGCCCGCAGGGGCTGTGAACTCGCCTGTCATGTTCTCTGACAGTATCAAGACCTTTTGCTGCTTGTGTTTTTCCCAAACTGTCACCGCTCGTCACACTCCTTTCTCTAAACCTCTGATCCCGAAAGCTTCCCTGAGCCTTCTGCAAAACAAACGGCGCGAGCGTGGTCTGTTCTCCAAGGAGATCGGACACCGCCACAAAAGCAACGAGGCTGACGGTGCCAGAGCTCCTCAGAGCAGGTGCCGGCAGAGCCAAGCGTGCGTGCCCGTGCTACGTGGCTGCCAGCGGCGGGAGGCAGGCAGCCTGCTAACCCCAGCTGCCTCCTCTCCCTCAGACGGCTCAACTCCGGCTTTTTGGCCTCGGGGGAGGATGAAAGGCAAAGGAAGGGGCTCTGCCCTCCTGTTCGCTCTCTGCTGAGCAGCGCTGCTCTCCAGCCCCCGTTTCCCCTGTTGCTGCTATTTGCTATTTGACCTGAGCAGCCCAGAGGAATTTTAGTCACGGTGCATTCCTAGCACAGCATCTGTTTTCTAGAGCAAAAAGGGAACAGCTGCCAAGAAACAAATCCTCCCCTGATGCCTGGCACTTCTCATGGGTGGAATGAAACTTCTTGAAACCCCAGGGGAGAAACTACCAGCGCTCAGCTGCAGCAGAACCCATCCCACCCCAGCCCGTCCCCTCCAGGGACTTCTGCAGCGTGAGGGGGCTCAGACAGAGACTGATGAGCATCGTGATAGCATCCATACGGTACCGCTTTGAAAGCTTTACGTTAAAGAGGAGCTAAAGAGAGATCTCTTCTTTAGCTGAAGGTAGAGTGCTATGGGAAGAGTGCACTCTGGCTGGACCCCCCCAGCCCCAGCATCCAAGTCCAACCGTGCCCAGCATCCTCCTGCTTGTCCGGGCCTGTTGTGCCCAGGCAGGATAGAGGCAGGTAGATGGTGCCGATACGGGACACGCCGAGTTCACACATGGCTTGCTGTGAAAGAGCTTTTGAGGCTTGTCAGGGCTCAGCGAGGTTTGTCCCCAGGAGCCGTGAGAAAGCCTGGTGCTATCGGGGTAAGACTGGCAAGGAGCGATGCCGCAGGGGTTGCGTGAGCTGGTCCTCAGACGGCAGGCGGAGGGGCCCACATTCACAGGACCGCTGCATGCTCGAATAGCAGGGCTGACAGACGTACATAACCCCTTCCCCCATGAAGGTTCATATCTCTCCCACGTATTAACCAAATGCTGGACAAAGCCCACAACAGTCCCTCTGCCGTGCCAGATTGCTGTGGCTCAGCAGGTTTTTCAGCGGAGGCTAAAGACCGATGTACAGAGCCTCTGGTTAGTGGGGGGNGTAGCTGATGCAGTCAGGCAGAGCTCCAGCAATGCTTCGGGAGCGGCAGCATTACTTGGGAACCGGGGGGTGGTCAGAGATAGCCAGAAGGGAACGAGGAAAGGCTTTCTGGAGGCCTGGGATCAGCTGAGACACACAAGCAGCCTCAGAGCACACGGCTTCTTGGCCCTTCCAGCTGAAGGAACAACACTTGCTGTGTGTTTGCTCACATCTTGAATGCGATAGATAGAATAAGGTCGGGAATACTGGGAACCCCGTTTCTTGGAAGGCTCATACCAGCTAACCACTGGTTTTTGCTGGTAACCAGATTGCACCCTCAGTCATGATGCAGAAGGCAGCCTTCATACAATGCCACGGCAATACGCTTTTTCTTGTTCACCCTGATGGATTCTGAGCTTTATCTTAAAAGCACCCATTGCAGTTAGTGCTCAGCAGTCTCAGTCTGACAGCGACGGGCCTGAGGGAGGCTCAGCTACACCTTCTCGGTGCATCATTTTAGCAGGACATGCTGGAACAGGCTCAGCCAGTCACAGTACCAGCCAATAGCTCACACCATCTCAGTGGTTCACTCAAGTAGGGGCACTGTTTTTGCAACCGTGAAGGTTTTCAGGCATGAAACATGTAGAGTTCACAGCTAGGACAGATGTAGCACTGATCTGCTAAAGCCTAAGGCAGTGACACCAGGTTAACCCCAGTTAAGATGCATTTAGGTTTTATGTGAAGGTAACACGGAGGTCACATTGCAACAGACATCACATCCTCAGTCACTGAAGAGTCCCAGGAGACTGCCGTGATTGCTGCAGAGTGACTAGAGCTACTGGCTGCAGGCAAGTCACGACAGCACTTCAGCTTGTAAACTGAAGCTGGCAGAAAAGTCTGATCCTTGAAAAAGCAAGAGTTTGTTTGTGACTTTCAGGCCAGGTTTACATAGCAAGCCAGTCTCAGCAGGACTAGACCGCAGCTTCTCCTTCCATTTCTTGGCTAGACCAGGCCTTTCTGTTATAACAACACAAGCAAAGTCCACTGTCGCAAACACCATCTGCTGAAGCGGAGGAAGGTTTCACACTGTGTCAGTCTCTTTTATCTCAGTGTAGGTTCTGCACAGGAGCTGGCTGAAGCTGGAAAAGCAAAGGAGACCCCAGCAACAGCCTTCCCAGGTGCTGTCTGTGGGCAGCTCCCAATTTAACTAGAACAGCACTTCGGGGAGGCAGGACAGCAGGTAAGCAGGCCTGTCCCTCACACCACTCTTCAGGCGTTGGTTGAAATACCGGGGTTTGCTCCCACCAAACTGCACGAAGCCTCGGGCAACAGAAGGAGCCCTGCTCAAGAGCTAAGCCAGCCCAGCCGAGCTCAGCCTTTCTGCTTCGGATCGGGTCACTGCAGCAACAGAAGCAGCAACAGCCAGGCTGGGACGGGCTGTACGAGGAACCACTGCATGCATCTTGCCTCCTGTAGAGGAACGGCCACACACCAGTCAGCAGCAGCAAGGTCAGCCTCTTAAACCACCCAACAGGCACTCAGGCTGCTCTGGAAGCAGCATCTTCAGGAGACAGCTCAGCGCTACTGTCAGACTGTGCAGCTGAAGCAGGAACATAATTCTAGAGACTGTAGAGCAAATACAGCAGATCAGAGCACATTTCTACAGCAATACAGGTTGCGCACACCAGCCAGAGCAGCTAAAGCAGAGAGCAGCTACCCAGCTATGGGTGCTGAAGTGATATATAGCCCATGGCATCCGAGCAGGATTGGGCCAGAGGGAACCCGGGGCAAACACAAGCCTGGGCAGGGGCAGAGCAGGTGGGACTGGCAGAAACCAGCCCTCACTGGGGGCTGGCGACCAGCTGAGACCTCAGGCAGGCTGGCGGGGAGTACAGTCCTCTGCTCCCCAGAGGCCTTGTTCTCATGTATCCTCCTCACGGATGCTCCCTCATTTTCCCAGCCCAGAGTTTCCCCCACGCTGGGAAGGATGCCCCCCTTCCCCTGAGATCCCACACAGACGGTGGTCCTGCTCCAGGGCAGATGCTCCGGGGCTCGGGATCTGGGATGGAGAGCGACAGACCTGCATGGAGGCTGGAGAGCAGCCACTGATCTCCAGTAGCCTGCGATACCCAGGGCTTCAGATCGAGTCCCTCTCGGCCTGGAGCCAAACCAGGATACGGCTCCAGCCCTTCAACAGTAAAAAGCTGAATTAGTAAAAGTCATGTTGCCAGCTGTGTATTTAAGCAGGAATTACACAGGGTTTGTGCTGCAGTAATGCACCAGGCGCAGAGGAGAAAGGAGGGGCAGGGGGCCGGGAACTGGGAGCCCCCATCTCCTGAGAGAGGTGCTCAGAGGAAAGAGAGGGTCCCAATTCCTGCCCTGCTCACGTGCAGGCAGGGTACCCCCGCAGCACGTTGCTGCTTTGAGCTCCCTGGCTCCTGCTGATCTTTGACCACCACGAACCTTAGGTGTGGGAAAGAAAAACACCGTCGGGAGCACTCACAGCCACTGACTCCCAGCATAGGTGCCCCGGCCACGAACTGGGATCCTACGGCATGAGGTGCTGGCCAAACGCACACATCAAAGGTGGCGCCTGTGCCAAGCTGCAGCCTCTTGGAGGAAGATGTAGGGAAGCAATTATGAACTTGGAGCCTCCCAAAGCACGTTGGCAGCTGGATCCTCTGGATGAATAAAACCCTGCCAAAAATTAAGATCTGTTTCTGCAAAGCTGAAACAGCAAACTTGTTTGCCTTTCCTCCTTCCCCTCCCAACTATGTTGTTGTTTTAAACATTTACAGAGAGCTTTACACTGTTTAAATAATTATTGGGGGGGGTGGGGGGGTGGGGGGGGGTGTTTTTACTTTTTTGCCAGCTGCTCCAAGTCAGCAGCGCTTCGCACACAAGTTCTGCTAAATCAGGTGCTGCGGTTGGAGACATTGCCACCCACGCTGTCCTGGTTACCCTTGCCTCAGTTTGCCTGCCCCACAGCTGCTGTGGCAGAAGGAACCCCCAGGACCCCCCCCAAGCCTCAGCCATGCCCCCACCATTCCCCAGGGAAGGGGGTTACCCAGAGACCAGCGACCTGCAGCAGCTCCCTCTCCGCAGGCTCTGCTGCCTGTCTGTGCGGGAGGAGTGCGGCAAGCGCAGCCCCTGGCTTGCCAGATAAAGGGGTCTATGCCCAGCTCCCACCACGCAGCCCCCCCTCCAGCCCCCCAGCAGCACTCCCCAAGCCGCAGAGCTCACACACCGCTGCTGGTGCACACACCGGTGCTGGGCAGCCGTGGCGGGGCTTTCTCCCCCTGACGTGGCATGGAGAGGTGGAGGAGGAGGAGGAGGATGCTGCCGCGGCAGAGTTCTCCCATCCCCGAGCACAAGTGCTATGGAAGATCAGCCATCTCCCGTGGCGCGTGTTCTCCCGCCCACCTCCTTCAGCAGCAAGGCTGCTCGAGATGACAGCTGAAAGGAGAAAGGAGAGTGTTTGAAATGTGCAGGGGGAGAGATGGCTGAAGACAGACCGACCTTTACGCGATGGCAGAAGCATTAGGTCAACAGCAAAGCATCAGTACATGTGCTGGTGGTTGAATCGGAAAGGCACACGAGTCTCTCCCTCGTGAGCAGGTCTGCAAGAATTTGGGGGTTGCGTTGGGCTGAGTTTTATTTACCACCTGGCAGAAGGTGGGGAGGTTGGGGGGNNGGGGGGGGGGAAAGGGCGAGGAAGGGTTTCAAGGAGAGCTGGAGGCTTTTTGCAGAATGTTTGAACTGAGCAAAAGGACAGAGAAGTGAGTACGAGACATGCTGTGGAAGCAGGATGTGGGATAGAGAAAATGTTTATACAGCCAACCGTGGGCTGATCCATGGGAGGCTTTAGACACCATAAAAGCCATCTGCAAGTAGATAGCTAGCATTCTGTAGCAAACTAGTGGTTTAAAACAATGCTACCCTCACCCTTTGATCTATTCTGAAGAGATCAGACTTGGGAGCCTGAAGAGAAGGGAAAGATAAGTAGATCCATAAGTTCTGCCCACACAGGTAGGCTGGGTAGGAAGGACCATTCATGGTTTCTTCCCGTACAAGAACTTGGGGCCATCAAACAAAATTAACAGGAGCCAGACACAGAACAAATGAAAGGAAGGCTGACCTGGGCAAGTCCTCCCCACTGAAGGGAGCGGCTCGTACAGGTTCACAGGGGGACTGGGCAAATTCATGGAAAACAAGGTTACCGAAATCTCTATTCCAGAGAAAACCCGTTAGCCGAGGCACCGAGCTGACATCTGGCTCTCAAAGTCCGCACCCCTCAAGTGGTTGGTGGCTGGTAAGGTACTAGGAGATGTACCATATGCGGTCATCCCGCTCTTGTACTTTCCTAGGCATCCATTTTGGGCACCTCTTGGAAAAACAACATGAGTCTGGATGGCCCGTGGTCCGGTGCCCTGCAGCAGGGCTCCCTCAAGGAGACGTGACTGGGAGGCTGCCCTCGATAGACCTCCTTACCACTGCAGGCTTTTACCGGCTGCCCTCTGTAATCTAGCGAGACCTCAGTTCACCACTCTGAACTTGGTCAAATTAGGCATTCGGCCTGCTTCCCCTGCATAAGGGCAAGAAAAATGACCTAACAGGACCTGAAATAATGTGACCTTTCATCATTTAAACATGTTCTTTCCCATTAAGCAATGAAAGTAGCAGAGATGCTACTCTTAAAAGTATCTCAAAGCAATTATCTCCTTCCTCTGGTATAAACACCGGGAAGCTAGAGGTGAGCCAGAGGTATGACATCTGCAATTCTCCATTTTCAGTCTCCAGCAGGAAGAAATGAACACAACTCTGACACGACCACTTGACCTCAGTGCAGCTTATGCTCATTACTTGCAGGAACACGCTTGTTTGCTCCGTGCATGCCTAGTATATTTTTTGTGTCTAGAGAGATGAAATGCTGCTTATATGACAGTGCAGATTGGGTCGACTGAGTCAACGGCTGGTTGGCCAACCGATCCAGGCCAACAGAAATACCGTTTGAGATAAAAGAGGACCCGAGAAGTTCCTCATTAATATTGCCTAGCTATTTTTATACCAACTCACTCCCTTTCTGCTTACCATGCCTTTCATCTCTCAGGCTGACACAGAAAATAGAGAGGATCTCTCTCTTTGCCCAAAGCAAGGTCAACTCTCAGTTTCCAGTAATTTTTTTTATGTAGCTTGACCTTCAAGACCATCCATGGTGGAAATCTTACTCCTGGTTTCACTAGCCTTACAGTGTTAAGTTTCTCCTACCATCTTTGAGTGCATTCGTGTAGCTGTACACATCTTCCATCTCTGGGTATGCTCTGAGGATATACATTTTAATTAAACATATTCATCCATGAAGAAGCCGGATTCCTACTGCTATTGTTCAACAAGTGCATATGTCTGGCCCCAGGATTTATCCATGCATGCACTGCAATCAGAACAGTTTGTTGTGTGCTCTCTGTTCTGATCAGCTCCTCCAAGGAACGAAGCTGTGAATGCAATCTGGCTAGCTTTGACAAGATGGTCACTCTGCCTAGCTGGGACATCAGACCTGAAGCGATCAAGTCAGCGGCTGACATTGCCATTTCTTCTGCTGTTCAGCACCATTGGGAGGAGAAAAGGGGACCTTTCCTGCTCTCCACCTGCGGGAATCCATACTGTAGCCCTGCCTGCAGATACCACCACGCTCCCAGAAAAGCCATCCCTTTCTTGCACAGATATGCTGTAAAGATAAAGCTCTTGTTATTCAGTGTACAAAGTTTGGCCTTCAGACAGGCCCCAGTTACAGCAGAGCATTTCCAAGTCTGCTAGAATTCTACATAAGCACACAGGACATGCTGAGGAGGAATGGGTTTAAGCATGTATTCAACATTAAATGGAGGCTTAAGAGCTTTGCTGCTGGGAGAAGGGAAGGACATTTTGTTTGCTGTGTGCCTTGTCCTGTGCTAGAAGATGTTGCTTGTCTGCTACGGAGCTCCAAAGAGCCCTTCTGGCACTTCTTGGGACTGCTTTGAAGCAGCAGACACCAGGATTTGGGACCTTGTGGCAGGCTTTTTTTTAACACCACAGATCTTTTCTCTCAGAAGTCTGGCACCTGAAATATCAGCAAGCAGTCTCCAGCCGTACCCCAGGGACTGTTCTTTGTGCACTGCTGTTCACACAGCATATGTAGCAGAGATGAGCATTAATCCAGCTACCCCCTGCACCTCAGCGTCTCCTCGTGCTTCATACGCTCGAGCCATGCAGGGGGCTGGTGGCTGCCAGACACAGTGAGCAATGGGGGACTCGCTTTTGAGTGCGTTCAGATACCCTGGTTGCTTCCCCCAGCCATATGTCGAAGACAATAACCACAGCGGGGTGCCTCTGAACAAACGGATGCTTTGTGTCTCCAGGCTTTGTGGAACCCTGTCTGCAGGGTGGGACTGGGACAGGCAGAGAGGGAAAATCAAGAGGAAATCAAATTGCTGTCAGTAAGCATGGAGAGTTTCTCCCTGGAGAGACTTACAGGCAGCCAAGAGGGGAAATGGGTGGGAAACTGGGAAGAGACCTTGTCATTCAATTCAAGCGTGGGATCAAAGCCCAGCTGAAGCTAGAGATGTTCCATCATTGATTTCCATTTGTCTTTCCGCCTTTCCCTTCTCTGTCACATATTCTGCCCATTCTCCAGTTACCTGCTCTAGGGATAACCCAATACCCAACAACAGAGCTCAGAGTTCTTTGCAGAGGGTAATGCTGTGGCTTTGCAGGACAGATGCTAAAGTGCTTTGAGAAAGCGGAAAGCTAGTGGCTTAATGTAGCATATGATTTGCTGGAGGAAGGAATGCCCTCCAGATCCTGCCAGGAAGTTGAGAGCAGCCCCAAGGTGTCCACACGTAGACCTCCATGCCCTCTTAATAGCTTTCCTTACTTGCTCAACACAAACAGGAGTCCTTTCAAAGACTGGAGCAAGAAAATACTGTCACTGATGGAGATTGGCCACAGGAGATCTATCAAAATTATGTCCTAATTGCCTTTGGGAGCAGCATTGCAACTGCCTGAGGAAGGAGAATATGTTCAACCAGAACTGTTCAAACCCGACCGTAACTCCCTTCACATCCCCTAGGAAGGTTCACAGACTCTTCGGAAGAGCCACCATGTTCTGCTGACCTCTGGGAGGCTTCGCCTTGTACTGCAGCTCCCGGGCGAAGTTTGCACGTCGAAGATGCGTGTGACATGGACGCCCTCTAAAGGGAAGAGCTGAGAAAACTTGATTCGAAGTTGCAGAGATCGAAGAGAGTATGGGCATGGGTGAGGCGACCACCATCTCCCTTCATCCAGAGTCTTTGTTCTGGCTCTTAAATATGCTTGGAAACATTACCTATGCACTGCAACCATGAATAATTACAGCCAATCTACTGCACACCTAGCTCATGCTATTCTGAGCTTTTAATGGTTGAGTCAGTTCATTACTTGGTACCTTGCAGAGCTCATCCGTTCATAGGCACAAGTAGACAGTTACTTTGGGTCTGAGCAGCTTCCACCCAAAAACCAAGATGGTGGCAAAGCCCTTGGCACATCTGAGTCTACATCTCTCCTTCCAGGATCTGAACTCTGCACACGGGGGTTGTTTTATTTTAAAAAACCTTATGTCCCCTGGGGACTTAAAGGGCTAATTCTAGTTGCGGAGTTTTATGCATTTGCTTATTTGGAAAGCTAAAAGTAGTCAGGCAGATTGCCAGCCACATCTTCACAGAGCAAAGGCCGCTGCAATGAAGGCTGTGCTAATTACCGCCCTTCTGTATCATCATCCGCCTTCCCACCAGGCCAAACCCCCGTGCCACAGGCTCCTGGGCGGCAGGAAGGCACTGAAGCTCTCTCACGTCCTCATGCCAGAGCACGGGACTCGCTGCTTCACCCAAGCTCCTGCCCAACCTGCCAGGGCAGCCTGCGAGGCTTTCTGCAGCTAGCGCAGGGCACAGAGGGCTGGGGAAGACGTTATAGTCAGCCACTTACAGTGGAAGCGCCTTATTTTTATCAGCACATTGGCATCTCTTTACAGCCTTCTTGCACCACTGTAAAAAAAAAGAGCCTCTTGCAGTCTGTTGGCTTTTTAAGAGAGACTTTTAAGAAACATGGGCCATTCTGAAGAGCAAAGGACTCACGAGTTGGGTTAAATATATGCTCTGGAAAAAAAAAAACCAAACTATCAGGTTCTAAAATAGGAACAAGGCCAGGAGGATCCAGAAATTAAAAATAAACATGAAGTCACACTGCCTTTCCCTGGGAACTTGAGACTGCCTTGCCAGGAGAGCGGCCTCCTGGAGCACAGGCCCAGCCGGTGCCGGCAGCAGCACGGAGCCGTCTCCCTGCTGTCGGAGGGAATCCAGGAGCGGAGAGACAAGGAGCTCCTCGGCAGCGCTTCCCTCCAGCCCATGGGTCTCCGCTCTCCAGGACAATGCGAGGGGCTGTTTTCACAGACTCGGCAGCCCAGGTCAGACAACAGTTGGCCACGCGTGCGACGCCAACGTAGGGTGCTTACTCTTGCTGTCACTCTGGGGAAGCGGGCAGCTTCCCACGGACACATCTTCGTTTCAGATGCCCCAAGGGACCGTGAATCCCCCACTTCTCAGACATTTCAGGGGTGGCCCTGGTTAAACACAGGGCTTTCAGCTGTACTCTGGCTTCTCTGCTTTCAGACTCGGGTTTGTCTGCTTTCTATTTCCAGTCACTGGAGCTTTTCACCACAAGGGTGGATAAGGCTTTGGGGCAAGAAAGTGGATATTAGCTGTTCTTGTATTTCCTAGCCCCGGTTCTGTTTACACTTTGTTGTTGTTCATAAGTGAAACGGGATCCTATAGAATCACAGAATGGTGGGGGTTGGAAGGGCCCCCCAGAGACCCCCCCCCGTCCAGCCCCTGCATGAGCAGCACCCCCAGAGCAGGGGCACAGG
>VZTV01099081.1:42882-58740 GCA_013400875.1 Anhinga rufa
CCCTCGGCCCAGCTCTCCAGCCTGCCCAGGGCTCGCTGGATGGCAGCACACCCTTCTGGCGCATCAGCCGCTCTGTAGAGTTCATGGCAGTTTTTAACAGCGAAGGACAACCATGGCACATACTGGAAGTGTCACATATTCAAAGCACGGCACATACATTTACTAATCTCCGACTAATCCCCGATCTCCAGCTAATTAGTCTTTTTGAAGCGCGCCCCT
The DNA here is from genome assembly GCA_013400875.1 of Anhinga rufa. Classification (NCBI taxonomy): domain Eukaryota; kingdom Metazoa; phylum Chordata; class Aves; order Suliformes; family Anhingidae; genus Anhinga; species Anhinga rufa. Next base: position 43,102 of record VZTV01099081.1, read on the forward strand.
TCTTACAGGAGCTAACGCTTGCCCAGCCTTTTGAAGCACTTAGCTCCCCAAGTGCGACCCTGCTGAACAGGGCACGGGGAGAGCGAATAAACGCACTTAACGAGACGGTGCGGAAGCTCCGCGTGCGGGGCCCGGGCCCAGCGCAGGGCTGCTGCGGCCGAGGCCGGCCCCCGCCACGGCGGCCCCCCACGGGCCGAGGCTCGCCCCGGCGCTGAGTGACACACGTTTATTTATTTGCTTTTCTCTCGGTTGGCGTCTTCGCCCTGCAAACGCGGGACGGAGCGAAGGAGCTGACCCCGCTCGCAGCGCCCGTCAGGGGAGCCCCGTGCCCCGGGGACCCACGGGCACAGCCCGGGCCTGCCCCGGGCCCTGCAGGCCGCGGAGCCCCGGGACTACAACTCCCATGGGCCCCAGCGCCCCCGCCCGGCGGTAGCGCCCCGGGCCCTGCAGGCCGCGGAGCCCCGGGCCTACAACTCCCATCGGCCCCCGCGCTCCACCACCCCACCCCTCCCGGCGCCGGCCCCGCCCACCCTTCTCCCTCTGCGCGGGCGCTGCGGGCCGAGATGGCGGCCGGTGAGTAGGGGCGCTGCCATCGCCAGCCATCCGCCGGCACGGCGGCCCCCGAGGGGCGCGGGGATGGCGGGAGGGGGCGCGGGGAGCTCTTGCGCGCCGACGCGGCTGTTCGTAGGGGTGCGGCGAGGCCTCGATGTCCGCCTGTGGGGATGTAATGGTGCCCCCCCCGCCCCCCCGCCTCCGCCATGGCGGGCGGAGGGAGGCCGCGCTGGGCTTTTGGGGTGGCCCAGGGCTGGCAGCTGAGCTAGTGATGATAAAGTTATCCCTGTCTGAAGTTAACCTTTCCTCTGTGGAAGCGTGACCCTGAGGCTCAGCGCTAAGGGCTCGAAGGCGAGGGGGTGGTCTGCCACACGAACGTTATAACGCCCCGTCCCCTCCCTCTGTTTCAGGGTGAAGCACTGACCTGCCCGGGAAGCCGGTTCCTTCACTGGGCGGGCAGAGAACCCGCACCAGCTGCACGATGGTGAGGAGCATCAGCATCTGTCTCGGCACAGAGCGGCGGGGGCTGGCAGGGACCCCCAGAGACCCCCCCGTCCAGCCCCCTGCGTGAGCAGCACCCCCAGAGCAGGGGGCACAGGACCGCGTCCAGGCGGGGTGTGAATGGCTCCAGGGAAGGAGACTCCACAGCCTCTCTGGGCAGCCTGGGCCGCTGCTCTGGCACCCGCACAGCAAAGGGGTTTTGCCTCAGGTTTCAGTGGAACTTCCCGTGTTCCAGCTTGTGCCCGGTGCCCCGTGTCCTGTCATCGGGCACCGCTGAGAAGAGCCCAGTCCCAGCTAGTTTTCTCCTGTTGCTGGGCTGTGGAAGTAAGGGTCATTCTGCTGTGTCAGATGATATCCTTCTCTGTTCCTGGGGCTACTGAGGAGAGGTAGATAAGCCCAGTGGCTTAGATTAATATAATTAAGCCAATCAAGGCGGTAGATTTGTGGCAGCTGCCACCCAAGCGTGCAGCCCTTTGCTGCCATGGAGCACGAGCTGAAAGGCAGCACCGAATGAATGGGAATTTTAGTGTTGCTGGTGCCCAGTAGTGCAGCTGCTTGTCAGCGTGGTCAAAGATGAGCAAGGGTAGAAGGGATTAGAAGTAGGAGGGATTGGATGACAGCAGCCCATTACGGAGACACTTGACACAGCTCATCTCATAACTGTGCTGGTCACAGGAATAGACCTAGTGAAAAAATAATTGGTCTGTGTGCCTACCTGGAGGTGCACTGGGACAGGCTCAAACTTGGATCAGGTTGCTGGGGGTGGGGAGGTGCAGTAGCCGTACACCAAAGGGTCATCCTAGAAAGGATACACCCTGAAGAATCCTTCCCTGGACGGGATGTGTCTGTCTTACGTCTGCTTAAATGCATTTCTCAAGATAAATCTGTAGACAGTTTACATCCCCCAGATGAGTGGATTATTCTTGTGTGGAAGGAGGGAGTTGCATTAAGATGTTTCTGTACGATGGTGAGGAGGGTGTCTGCTTGAAACAGCTACCAAGGGTCTAAACCGCAAAAGTCTCAGAGCTGGTGGGGGATTTTTCTAAGGAAGGATTTAAATAGCATGCACCTCCCCAGGTTTCATGTCTCTAAGTGAGGTGACTGGCAAAAGGGTCCTTAGTCTCTCTACTGTGCTACGTTTGTGAGACAAAAACTGCTTCTCTCTGAATGGAAAACTTTGTCTAATCCTTGCTCTGCGACCCAGTGCTGGTTTTTGTCAGAAGGTGTGCAGAAGAAATGAGCGGACAGACTATGTGAAGTGTGGTTGCTAACCGTGTTCAATGCAACTTGTATTTAGGAGGAGGTCCTGCAGAATCCTGGGGCTGTACCGTCTCCCAAAGACAGCCTTGGCAAGAGGGTAGCTGCTAAGCTGGGCTTCAGGCTGGTAAGAGAATGCTTCAGTATTGCATGCTGCTCACTTTCAACTGGCTAATTGTATGTCAGATCTGTAGGCAGCATGACTCATCTGCTGAGCAGAATACTTAGTCTCTGAACGCTTACCAGGAACAGTACTAGTCATCAGGAAGAACACTGGTCGTCGGCATGTCAGCATCTGGCTGTTGCTGCTGCATGTAACTTTGTAGAACTTGAGGAGTTCATGTAGCCAAGGGCAGGAGATAAACTGAGCCTATGATGTGCTGTTATCCCTGTCTGACAACTCAGCTGTGAGGGAGAAACAACTGTCCACTGAGGCTTACCTATTTCCCCTTAGCGGGTCTCCTACCCCTTGCAGAGGCTAGATGACGTGAGTGGCACCAGTAAGGCAAAAGCAGCGCCTGTCCCCTTTCCTCCTGCCCTTGGGGTGTGCGACTGCAGCACGAGCACGGTCCCATACACCCAGGCCGTTCAGCAGGCAGCTCTCCAGGGCCCAGATACGGCAAGGCTCGCTACAGGGACTATAAGCTCTGCCTGCTGCTGCTGTCATAGCACAGCCTAGGTCTGTGAAGAGCTTTTAAGTTGCTTCTCCAGGGCAGATGGGAAATGCATTTTTATCTCATGTGATGTACAGTCACTGAATACACACGCTGTACCAGCACTTTGTCTCCAGGTAGCTGACAGCTGCATTGTGCTAAATAATTTCACGCTTTATTTAACAGAATTTTTATTTGTTTGCAGAAGATCAATAACGTTTACTGACAGGTGGAACCGGCAACCCTGACAACCGTGGACTTCCGTAGGAAATCAAGGTTGGTATGCAGAAGGAAATGGTACTACAAACCAGCAGTCGGAACGGTTGCTGTCAGTAGAGCTGTGTTCCAAGTCAGACCTGCCACTGGGAAGAGCACGTGGGGCTTTTGGCTTTCAGGGAGCGAGGGGAAAAAAGCGAAGAGGCAGCCGGGTGATAAATGGGAAAAGCAAAAGCTACTCAGTGCTTTGAGAATAGAGAGGGGCCGGAATTGTTTCAGAACAAACCTTTTTAGGAAAGCAGTTACAGCATTGCTTTGTGGTGTCTCCCAACTCTAGAAGCGAGAGGAGGATTGTTCCGGAGCGGGTCTTGCAAATGGCCACTGACACGTCATTTGAAACGGTGTAAGATGGCCACCTGCGCGTAACCAGGCTCCTCCTCGCTGCCCAGTGCTTGCTGCAACCGCGTCGTGGGTAAGTTCCCAGTAAAGGATTCGGGCACTAGTGCCATCGGCTTGAGGGGGAGCGAGTTGTTGTCTCCTGAGACCTGTGCTCTCGATTAAATAGTGCAAATCAGGAACTTTGCAGCTGACAGTCGCTTTGCTCTGACACTGTCTTTTTTCCTCTAGGACCTGATCAACTGGCTGGAGGAAAAAGTGGTTCCCTGCTGTCTTCTGTTCCAGAATAAACTAAGTTATGGAAAATCTTGGGTGTTTAAGTTGGTTTTTTTGTTTGGGGTTTGGTTTTTTTTTTGTATCTACTGACCAGAAATGGTCTTGAGCAGGTAGAAGGGATTTTGGGTTAAAATGCTTTCTGAGATTGAAGCAGTTGTGAGTTTACCCTTCATAGCAAAGCTGGCTCCTCCCCAGTACCCAAAGACTACAGTGCCTGCAGATGCCGAACGCTGAAGTCAGTTCATGCAACAAAACTGCTTATGACTAAGCTAGGACCCGTGACAGAAATGGTTCTTGTGGTCTGTTTGGAAGATCAAAGATAAGGTAGACGTGAGAGGCAGTAGTACAGCCATCAGGTTCCTTGTCCTTAAAATGGAGTGTGCTTAACTCAGGGCTGGGCTACACGCTTGGCTAGAAAACCTCCCTTTCTGAAATGGGCAAGGAGGGGGTGTGTCGTAGTTCTGATGTGCACAGAGGGCTCTGCCCATGGGCTGGCTAAAGACCCGCTCTTTTTGCCCTGTGCGTCAAGGTGCTGCCCACTGCCATGTTCAGTCACCTCTGTGGGCTGTGCTGAGGCTTGGCCGGAGCTGGTTTGAGGAGGTTTGGGTGCTGTCTTGGTCAAGTGATGTGAGGATCAGGCTCGTTCCCGTCATTAAAGAGGTTCTGCTGAGTGCTTGTGAATTAAAAACAGGCCTAACAGGCTGCCTTGGTACCATTGTAAGGTGGCTCTGATGCGAACAAAGGTTAATTTGAGACCTGGGAACACAAGATGGGCTCCAAGCTAGAGATTACATCTGAAACAGGCTTACAGGCTAATCGTAATGCTCATCTGAGCTGGCTGGAAGCAGCCCGCTGTGAGCTTGAGGGGGTTTTGAGGTTCCCTGGCTCACAGTCAGGATATCTCTTGCCATCTCTGCAGTAAATCCTTCCTCCCCAGCTGATGTACAGCAAATAGCATCCCAAGTGGAAAAGGCTGCGCTCGGAGCTGCTCCCAGGGATCCGGCACTGCGCCAGGCACCGGGCCTCCCTGCCAGCCCAGGGCTCCACGGTTCAACCCCGCTCCCATCCCTGCCTCGGGCCGTTCCCCGGTCAAAGGCTCGCTCTACCACGTGCTCCGGCTCCTCTGCTGCAGGAGGCACGAGGACTCGCCCCCAACCCTTCACCAAAACAACAGAACAGGCATAAAAGAAAACAATCATCCAACATTTATGTAATTACACAAAGTGGGAGAGCGTCTCAGTTTACATCGCTCCCGGTGCTGTGCTGTGCCGTACCAACCCGCTGGCCACCACCAGCCTCCCCAGCAGGGCTTCCTTAGCTGCTCTGGCTTGCTTGGGATGGCCAAAGGGCTTGGGATGGCCAAAGGGCTTGGGATGGCCAAAGGGTTCAAGACTGCCCTGGTTTTGGCTGGGATAGAGTTAATTTTCTTCTCAGCAGCTCGTATGGGGCCGTGTTTTGTGGATTTATGCTGAAAACTGTTCATAATGCAGAGATGTTTCAGTTGTTGCTGAGCAGTGCTTATACCAGTCAAGGGCTTCTCCGGCTCCCCGTGCTCTGCCGGGGGCACAAGGAGCCGGGAGGGGAGGGGGCACAGCCCCAACAGCTGACCCCAACCGGCCCAAGGGACGTCCCACACCATATGGGGTCATGCCCAGTATGTTAACTGGGGGAAGGAGGAGGAAGGGGGGGGGACGCTGGGAGCGATGGTGTTTGCCTTCCCCAGTCCCCGTTACGCGTGACGGAGCCCTGCTGTCCTGGGGAGGGCTGAGCACCCGCCTGCCCGCGGGAAGGGGTGGATGAATTCCTGGCTTGGCTTGGCTTTTGCTTTCCCTGTTAAACTGTCTTTATCTCAACCCACGAGTTTCCTCACCTTTACTCTTCCGATTCTCCCCCCATCCCGCCGGGGGGGAGTGAGCGAGCGGCTGCGTGGGGCTGAGCTGCCGGCAGGGGTTAAAGCACGACAAAGACCTTCACCTCCTTCGTTTTTTAGGGGAGGGAAAAATCCAAGAGCGACCATCCCTTAGCCTCCCGCAATGAGCTAGCCGGTTCCCTAACCCACCTGGCACAGGGCTGCCTTCTCAAAGCACTCAGAGGGCACCACCTCTGTGCAAGAAAAAAACCCAGCAAACCCGCTACCACAGGCGTGTGGGCTGTAGGCCAGCTCATCTCCGGGACGCCCAAAGGCCCGCCGCATTTTGGGTGGCCCAGCTGAGCTGCAGTGACCCTACCCTTAGCTGATGGCTTTTAAGACCCTTCCATGTCTGAGAACACCGTGACCGAGAGAAGGGGGAAATGATGGGCCCACCTTGCATCCGTCACAGGACAGGGCAGCCAAGCCGCTGGCTTTCCCACTGATCGTGGGGGCAAACAGATCTGGAAAGCGGCACACGTCAACCCAGAGCTGGCTGGAGTTCGGGCTTTCTGCAGTCCGGGAGGGAGGTGTTCTCCAAACACACCACCTTCCCGTTAGCTGGATGACCTAGTCTCCAGTCCCTCCGACCCAAGGATCCATCATGCCTGTTGTGGTCCCACCACGGTGACAAGCATTTGAGCTGGGGTGCAATGGCAAGGTGAAGGGCGTCTTCCAGCCAGAGGCTGCCCCATACGCACCCCCAGCATCCTCTTCCAGCACCACCCTGCCCCTCATGCGCTTCCCAGCCGTGTCCGTGGGGCTGGGAGGTCGCAGCCACATGCCGTGGTGCTTCTTGGTGCCCCAAAGGCCACATTCAATCATGTTGAACCATGAAACAAGTTGCTAGAGATCCCCAAGGAAATGCAGCATTTCCCTATACCAGCTTCAGCTTGCCCCTTGCCACCACCAGCTGCGGCGCGGAGGGTCTGCTCCTTGGGCTGGGCCAGCTGGGGAGGGCCCTCGGGAGGGAGAAGGTGGCCTTCAGGGAAGAGGAGGAGAGCCACAGGAGTCCTCGGCCGTGCCCCCGTGGGCCACCACCCGGCCTCACCGCTGATAGAGGGTCATGATCCCTGCTCGGTGCAGGCTCCTCCACAGCGTCGCCTCCAGCATCATGTCATGGTTGGCGTAAAACACCAGCGGTTTCTTCTCCAGCTCGTAGTAGTGGTCCGAGTACTGCTCGTAGTTGGAGGTGATGAACCCGTAGGCACTGACCTGTGGGGAGGGGGGTGGGACGGACGGACAAAGGACGGGGTTAGGGCTCAGCCTACGGTGCTCCATGCACCGCCACCACCCCGCCGGGGCCAGGGCGCGTGTAGGACGGCCACCGGGACGCACCGGTCCCCACCAGGAGCCTCACAGCAGCCAAGGGGGGGTCCCGCTCCTCAGGGGGATGGTGGCCCTGGGGCCTCTTACCTGGTCGCAGGTGTGGAGCGCGGTGAGGAGCATGAGGGCGCCGGTGCTGGGCATGTAGAGCGAGCCGTACTGCGAGTTCAGGAGCTGCGACCGCAGGAACCTGCCGGCGGACACGGCAGGTTGGGGGGGGCTCACTGCCGCACGGCACTGCGGCCCCCAGCACCAGACCCAGCGGCGCCCAGCGCCCCCCGGCCCCCACCGTGCACTCGGTGGTGCCGGTGCCCAGTAAGGCAGGAGCACAGAGTAAAATGCAGCGTTCGTGTGGATTCCCTGATGGCTGCTACTAAGGTTCAGCTCATTCAGTGCAGGTCGCTGAAAGGCACCTCCTTGCTGTTTGAAATCACCCCAATCCAGGTGCCTGCTTTCATGAAAGGTGGGAAAAGACAAGCCCTTTGGGCTCTACCTCTGCTCCCCCTAAAGCAGGCCAAAAACGTATTTGGGGGAATGGGAGGCGAGGTGAGCACGGCGAGGCTGCGGGAGTCTCCCCGCCGGGGGGGATGCGAGCTCTGCTGCAGTGAATGGGAATGGCGCGGGACAAATCTCTCCGCTTTACCCGCAGAGAGCGGGACAGAGGCGGTTCCAGTGCCTGGGGAGGACTGGGACTGTGCTTTGCTGCCGGGCAGCCACCAGTCCGAACTGGAAAGAGCAGTGGTGGGAGGCAGGCGGTCTGAGACCAGCCCAGCGCAGAGCCAGGCAGCGGCCGTGGTCCTCATCATCCTCACCTCTCTGTCAGGTACTGCAAGAAATCAGGATGCAGCAGCTTGAACTTCTCTGCAGATGCCTCCGGTCCGAAATACTTCTGTGGCCTGCAGCGGGCGAGGAGAAGGGCACAATTCGCGTCTTGGGGCTACTTGGGGTTTGCCCCAACAGGGACAGAAGCGGGGTGAGGGCGGGCAAGTCATGCTCCCGCCGATGCATCACCAAAGGTGCTGGAGGGATCTCGGGGGGCTACTCACTTGTCCCCCTTGTCTGAGCCCTCAGGGACCGGGCTGCCCTGGATGGCCGACTTCAGCATCACGTAGTCACGGATGTCCGAGGGGATGAAGATGTACCTCAGGCCCTGCAGCAGGGACACAGGTGTGGAGCCTGGGGGGCCTTGGGGCACTGCCCTCACCGGCGGGGTGAGGGCTGAGGGCTCCTGAGGTGAGAGAGGCTTGGGGAGGGGGCAAGCCCAGCCTCAGGAGACAATTTGGGGTCACCTCCCCGACAAGCCCTCAGGTTCTCACCTTGGCCTGGGGTATCTGGGTGAAGCCGTACTCCTTGTAGGCAATGAGGGAGTTCTTCATGGTGTTCACTGTGAAGCCGTAGAAGGAGATCTTAGTCCCGACGTCCTCCTCGAAGCCTTTGATCACCGCACCGTTGAGCCTGCAGGAGACGGGCAGGACATGTGTCCAGGGCCAGGCATGCCCCAGCACCCATGGCCCCATCCTGCCTGGGGCCAGCCCCCACCTGAAGACCAGGTCATGAGCATCGATCGCCTTGCCCTGCCGCGAGCCGTTGAGGATGCCGCCATTGCCCACCACGGCGCAGCGGACGCAGCCCCTGGGGAAGGCGTCCCGGTTGAAGAGGTGCCTGTTGGCAGAGATGTTGAGGAGCCGGAGGGTGCTGCCCACCACTGGAACAGAGCAGGATGCGGTCAGTCAGCGGGGAAGAGGTGTGTGCCAGCCCGCACGAGCACTTGAGCGTGCAACAGCACGCACAGACGGGTTTGTGCAAGATCACGTCCAGGAGCAGCACACAAGAAAGCTCACGCTGTCCTCATGCAGGAGAGGGGTCTACAAGTGGGATGGGGGGGTCACCAGCCAGACCCTCCTCTTCCAGGTTCGGCATTGGCCCCCTCACAGCCCCCCCACGTACTTAAGCCTGCTCCAAACAGCGGCTGCCTGAGGCCGTGCAAGGCACGGGGACGCATCCGGACATCTCCAGCCCCAGCCCTGCGGACGCGGCTGCCCGCACAGCCAGGTCCCCTCCTGACAATGTCTCCTTGCAACTGCCGCTGGTTCGCCCTGCCCCGCCGTCCCCAGCACTTCCCAGCCCAGGGATGGAAGCCGGTGGCTGCCAGGGAGAGCAGAGAGTGGGTTTGGGGTAGGAAGGGAAACAATCTCCATCCACAACAATGGAGCGGGTTGTCCGAGCTCCTCCGGCGCCAGTTCATAATCAGGCACACACTGGAGCTTTTATTTGGGGAAAATGTCACAAGATGCAGCAAGCGGCATTTGCAAAGCCGTCCCCTCCACCCTGCACCCTGGGAGGCGGAGTGGGAAGAGATCAAGGACCCTGGCTCCTCTGCAGGGCTTCTCTGCCTGCCCCATGTCTTCAGTCCCTTCTGCTGGGCTCCCCGGGCCACTCGAGCTGCCCCACACCCTCCCATCGCCCCCCCTTGCCCCATCTGCTGCCACCCCATCCCGGTTGGGTCCGCACCTGCGTGGGACAAGCCTTGCCAGCCGTAGGGGACGTGTCGCGTCTTCAGCCTGTCCCAGGTCTCCGGGGTGAAGTGCTGGTCCCACATCAGCACAGGGGTGTCGAAGCGGAAGATCTCCCCGAACTTGGGATCTGCCTTTGCTCTGGCCGTCACCGAGTGGAGGCACGTGCTCAGCTGGGAGGGAGGAGGACCTTGGTTCAGTCTCCAGCTGGGTCGACCTTCCCTCCCGACATCTCCACCCCTCAGCAGGCGCCGAGGAGAGGGCAAACCGAGGGGCAGATGCGCTCCTTGCCCATCACATGTTCTGCTGGGTTACCCAGGCAGGGCACTGCCTCGTGCCTCGGCTCCCTGCTGCAAAACACCCTTTGGTACCCAGCTCACCAGGGCTGGGAGGACCAGGGCTCGCGGGGTCACCCGAGAGCATGAGCCTCATGAGAGATTCAGCACCTTCTAGCGTGGGCGCCCTGCTAAAGGCCTCTGCTGTACGAGAACAGCCCCGGTGCCAGGACCGGTCCCTCCCAGAGCCTGGGACCATCCTCATGAGTCTCCAGCCCAGACTGGTGGCCCAGGCATCACAGGGTTGGAAGGAGCGGGCGATGCCGGCTCCAACCTCCACATCAGGGAATTGCTCGGGGAAGTGCTGCAACCGCAGCAGGGAGGCCGGGGGAGACCCACGTGCATGGACGGAGGAGGTTGCTCGTACACACACAACCCCCTCCAGATGCTGCTGCTCCTCCTCAGCTCCCCTGCACAGACCTTCAACCAACAAAACGCAGCACGGAGGGGCACCGGGGACGCTAACCGTGCTGTGCTAATGATTACCTGCTTTCTGCTGGGCTTGGGCTCCTCCAGCTTGGCAGAAGGCTTGAAGGACTTCCCACTGGAAAGTGGGAAACACATAGCGGAGTTAAAAATCCACCACACGGGCACTGGGGAACCCCGCGGCGGGCAGGGGGCTCCCAGCTCGTGCCAGGACCGCTGCGCACGCCTTCCCTCCTTACCTCTCTAAGCCGCCTTCAAGGGCCCCTCTGCGGCCGCTGGCTTGGCGCGACGTCCCCGGAGCAGCCAGGACCAGCGGCTCCGGCTGCAGCAGGCTGGGGGAAGAAGCCAGCAGGGGCTCAGCCGGGGAGGTGACACGGAGCACCCTGACACCCCCCAACCCACGAGAGCCATGGGGCAGGACCACATCGGCTCCCCGGCTGCCCTCCAGCGCTGCCTGCGTGGGTTTCTGCAAGCGGAGAACCACGGATTCGCAGGATGCTGAGTTTATGCAGAAAGCAGCCGCTGTCTCCCGGTGGGTCGCACCTCCAGGCCACCAAAAACTGCACCCAGCCCAGCCTGCAGCCTTGGGGGGACCCTGCCGAGGCCTCCCTGGCTCTTCCCACCATGCCACCCTTCCTGAGCCCGAGGGACACAGGGCTGGGACAAGCTGGGCAGGCCAGCAGGACACATTTGGTTGCTACACTGGAGAAGCGATCAGCGACTAGGATCTGGAGGCTCCTGGGGTGTACGGGACCCCCCTCTGCCACACGGCCAGCTAGGGCATGCCCTCATCCTTCATTTAGCACTGGGGGGCAGAGGTAGAGGGCTTCCCACCCTGAGCATCTCGGGGTGCCCAGAGCCCCGCGGGCAGAGCAGACCCAGCCTCCCGGGGGGTGCGGGGCTGGGGTGGGCAGGGTCGCAGCCTGGCGAGCAGGAGGTGGAAGCCCACCGGAGGGGAACAGGCTCCCATTCATCCCCGCACAGAAGGGCCCTTCAGAGCCCCCCGGCGCCGCCTCCAGCCCAGCCAGCAGGTGCTCAGGCCAGAAGGGGGGTATTGTGGAGGAGACAAGGGCCCCCTTGTTATGGGATCTCTGCCCGGAGGCTGGGGACAGGTAGAGGCAGGTGGGAAGCAGAGCTCTGCCTCCCCCCCGGCGCGACGCTGCCCGCCGCAGCAGGCATTGGGTTTCCATCCCCGCCACGGCCCCTGTCAACACCAGCAGCACCAGCAGCCGCCTGGGAGCGGATCCAGACCCGTTTGTCACCCAAAGCCCACTCTGTGCCACCTCGAGGGTATGGCATGACACGGGGGGACAGCCTGGGTGCTGGCACCGGGGCTGGAGCATCTCCCCAGGCATGGAGGGGGAGTCAGGGCGACGCAGGATTTAGTCCCAGCTCCCTCCTTGCTCTGTCCCAGCACTGCCAGCTCTGGGCAGGGAATGCCAAGGGCAAAGGCATCCCCCCTGCGCGGGGGCTGAGCACTGCCAGCGGAGCAGGGCAGCTTTTTAAATCAAGCCAGTGCGTCTTGCCTTGGCGTCCCATAAAAAGGCAGCTCCCCAGCAAGAGCTGCTGCCCTGCAGAGCCCCCGCCGTTCAAAACACACATGCTCCAGCCGAGGGCAAGGCCCCCAGCTTAGCCTTGCCCCGTGGCCGCATCCTGCCCTCCAAACACGTGCAAAGAGCCATCCCGCCGCGTACACTACGGGAGTGCTGACACCGGGGCTGGCCCTCCCCTTGCCGCCGCCAGCTCATCCCTGGGGCTCATCCCCGGAGCACCGGAGCTGGTGGAGAGGAGGGAGGGCAAATCCCCGGGAGGGTCCGCCAAGGTGGGACTGAGCCGTCCCAGGGAGATGCCGGAGCTGCAGCTTTCTGCAGGGCCTTTCTGCTCTTGTCGCTACGAGCACCTAAATAAACCCAGCCCGACCAAACTTGCCTCTTCCCCCGGCTCGTGGGCGGGAGCGGGGCTGCCCTGGCAGGGTCAGTGCACAGCGAGGCACCGGCTGGGAAGGGCCATCCCGGGGCCGTACGGGACCTCGTGGTTACACTGGAGGCTGCTCTTTCAGCCCACCTCTGCCAGGTACAGGCAGCACGTGGCGGTCAGAGCAGAGCTCGCCCATGCAGAGTCTCGCAGCAGCTCCAAGGAGAGCTCTGCACAGCCGGCTTAGCCACCACAAACTGCCACGGGATCTCCAGGGAGCTCACCCCACCCTCAGCGAGCTGCCCCAGCCCTGCTTGCTTCCTCCGTCTCACGACACAGGAGATCCCCAGCCCAGGTGCCTCGCGAGCAGGAGCTTATCAGCGTTACCAGCACCTGAACGATGGACCAGGGACTGAAGAAAGCTCCCTGCTCCAAACCCAGAGCCAGAATGAGTTCCTGCAAAGCGCAGAGATCCCCGGAGCGGAGCCCCCCCTGCACCCAAAGCCCCCCGTTTGGCCACCCACCCTTTTTCCTGGCTGCAGAGGCACAACCCACCACCAAACCCGAAAAGCCATTACCCTCACACCCCATGCCCAGGCTCGTGCTGCCGGGAGCCACGTGCAGCCTCCCCAGCCCTTCGCCATCAGGCTCACGAGCCCCAGCTGCACATCTCTGTCCACCCAGCCCCTTCCCAGCCCTCCGAGCTCTCCCGGCCTTGTTTCTTGGTACAGACCCTTCCCTTACCCTTCCCCGGCTCACCCCGGTGCCTGCAGTACAAGGCAAAGACCCGGGCACTGGCGGCGGGAGGGTGCTGTGACACTTTCTGAGCTGCCAGGGATGCTGCGGGAGCACCCGGGGCAGCACAGGGGGCTCAGGCTGGCTGGAGGGAAGCGGACGCTGGCTCCGCTGATGTTCGACGGGAGCTGGCACCCACCTCTACCCATGGCCAGACATGGGTGGTGCGTGGCACTGCTTATCGCTTCTTCCAGGACTTGTGCCAACCCAATAAATCCCTGTGTCAGCTCCTCTCTGCCCTTGCATCCCACTGCGGGTGCTGGAGCCGCCTCCCCAGCATCGCGGCAGCTGTCCTGGCTGCCACCGCTGCCCAAACCCTGCCTGGGAGGGCATGGGGCGGCCAGGCCCCCCCGCCAGACGGTACCTCGGCAGTGCGTCAGGAGCCAAGCGCTTTGACGTCACCTGCCAGGATGTGGTGAAGCATCTCGTGATGCTTGGTTGACTCAGAAGATGACAACCCTCCCCGGGACCGGCCGATGCACAATGGGGCTCCGGAGAAGGAGTGGCCCGTGGCTGCCTGGGCACCAGCTGCGGCAGCAGAGCCAGCCAAGCCTCTCACCGCCACGGCATTCACAAATATGACATTTCTGGTCTGCGGCCACCCCCCCTTTCCAGAAGATAACACTGTGTGCGAGTGTTGTGAGCACACACTCCAACCTTATCTTCGGCAAACACTCCCATGGCCCCGCAGAGCCATTTGAGGGAGCCAAAGCAGCAACGCAAACACATCCTCGGAAGGTGTTTGCTCCATCTCACTGCGAAGGGCTGAGCTCCAGAAAGCATCTTCCCCTGGCGCAGAGCTCCGCGCTCATCCTATCTGCCCTGATAACAGCGGTGCCAGCAGAGATGGCTGGGCAGGGAGTGGAAGGGGGCTGTGCCCAGCCGAACCCCGCATCCAGGGATGCGGCTCCCTGCAGCCCCGCTGACCGCAGCGCGGCTGGCTGCGGGGACGGAGGCGTTTTGCCCATCTCCGTAGGGGCCTCACCGCCGCCACCAGCTTTGTGCTGAACTGGAGGTGGACCCAGCATTGCCACGGGGGATCTGGCCCTTGGGCGAGTCGGTGCTGGCAGCAGCCAGCATCACTTGGGGGATCAGCTGCCTCCTGACCCCCTTTGCCCCCCCGTAAGTCTGCGTGGAGATGCTGCTCGCACAAACCTCCCTGCTGAGAGGGCCGCCCGCACCCACGCATGACCCTCTGTCTCTGCCCCGGTGGCAGGCAGAGTGGTGAGCGCGCGCTCTGCAATGGCGTGTCAGCCCCGTGAAACACCGGCCGCCCCGGTTTCACCCCCAGACTCAGCCCCGCGTCCGCCGGCAGGGCAGCACCGATTCCGCCGGGTGCCGCGGGTCAGGCTGGACAAACAGCGATCACGGGGCGGCGTGTTTGTAAGCGCCGGGAATCGGGGCGGAGAGGGCTTGCTCCGGTTTGGGTCTACCTTTAGCGGCTGGATTAAAGCCAAGAGGAAAAGTCCAGGAGAGCTCTGGAGCGCAGCTCAGCTCCCCGTTACCTCGCCCTGGGCTCCTCCACGGGGCTGGCCGAGCTGATCCTTGGACCCATCGGTCACGGGGCGGGAGCCTGGGCTGGGTCTGCAGCGGGGGACCCCGCGCTGCCGGGGCTGGGGCAGCTCCAGGCAGGGTTAGGCAGTGGCTGAGTTACTCGCAGCCTGCCACGTGGTGAGGGGAGCCCGCTCCCGGCTCCCATCCCACGGGTCTCCTCCACACCCTGCTCCCGGGATCAGCCACAGACCCTCTGCCAGGGCACGGCTGGTTTCCATTCCCAGCTCCAGCGTGGTCCTTGGGCACATCCCGCTGCCCTCGTGGGCCTCGGTTTCCCCTCTCATGGACATCGAGCTCTTTGCGGGGAGCTGCTCCGCACCCCAGCGCGACCTGCCCTGAGCACCGTGCGGTGCGGGCCGACGCTGCTGCTGCCGGCACTGCTGCACGGCCGCGCGTGGAAACAGCCCACCTCTGCCCAGGCTCCTGGGGATGCTTCTGCTCCGCAAGCCCGGCAGGAGAGGGGATCCCTGCCCTGGGCAGGACGGCCGGGCAAGGACAGCCCCGGCTCCCAGCCGGGGCAGAGAGAGCGTCTGGACCCCAGGGCAGCCCGGCCAGCTGCGTCCCCAGTATCCCCAGTGCAAACCTGGCTGCGCCCAGCTCGCCCCGTGCAGGACTGGCTCCGGCCCCCACAGCATCCTCCGTTCCCGGGCAGCGCCCAGGCAGCTGGGCACCCAAGAGCACCCAGCGTGGGGGCAAGGGACACCCGCAGCGCTCTCCCCGCACGTTACCTGATGCTCGGAGGAGGGGAGGGTGGCTGCTCTTGGGGCTCCCTCACACTCTGCCCGCTCAGCTCCGCTCCCCGGGGCACCCCAGCACCCTCGCCCGCCCGGCGCCGGGGAGACTCGGGAGGGGCCGGGGGGGGGTCGGAGGGGGCAGGGAAGGCGACCGCGGCCCCAGAGGGGGAGATGCAGATCGCGGGGTTTGGGAACGCCGCGGCCCTGGGGGTCGGCAGGCGCGGGGGGCGGCCGCGGGGGTCCCAGCCGTGCCCGGCCCCTGCAGCGGGGGGATCCGGGCAG